>ML816456.1:0-16252 GCA_009831015.1 Picea engelmannii
TATGTTATTCAAGGAATATTTGTCTAAATTTGTGGACATAGGACTGTAAATGATTGTTTAAATGCTAGACTATTATGTGTTTACAATTATTTATTCATATTTATGTCTCTTATCTGTGTGAACTATTTCCTGGGCCATTGAAAAGAGCATGGCTAGTTCTATGTTTTCTTTCTGGTTACTTTAGTTTCGTCTTGATGCATGCATCTTATATTAGTTTCATTTCATTCCTTAACTTAGAAATCATCATCAATGGGCTATGACAAAACCGGTAAACCCCAAAACCAGGAATGGCTATCAGGATAGAATTTAGATGGGTTCCCTATTCCAAATGGTGATAGGTCTAATTGGGACTTCTTATCAGGGGTAACCCATGCTATTGACAAAGGCTTTTTTTCCCACGTCAAAACACTACTGTTCATTCTAGACAAACACCACCCATCTTTGCAAGTCATGTTGGAGACCAACACCTAGCCACTGCAAGTCATGCTAGGGGCAACCCACCTTATTTGTGTGAACTATTTTTCGGCAATTGAAAGGAGCATGGATAGTTCTATGTTTTCTTTTTGGTTACTTTAGTTTCGTCTTGATGCATGCATCTTATATTAGTTTCATTTAATTCCTTAGCTTAGAAATCATCATCAATGGGCCGTGAAAAATCCGGTAAACCCCAAAACCAGAAATGGCTACTAGGATAGAATCTAGATGGGTTCCCTATTCCAAATGGTGAGAGGTCTAATTGGGGCTTCTTATCAGGGGTAACCCATGCTGTTGACAAAGGAATTTTTTCCCACGTCAAAACACTGCTATTCATTCTAGACAACACCACCCATATTTGCAAGTCATGTTGGAGACCAACACCTAGCCACTGCAAGTCATGCTAGGGGAAACCCACCGACCACTGCAAGTCATGATGGGGGCATTGATACTTTTGAGAAACCTAGAAGAATAAGACGTAAGCCCAAGTTCCATTGTAACCTTTGCAAGGGAGATCACCGTAGTCATCTATTCCTTATATTCTATAGGTACTAAGACTTTGGTCCTTGTATGAAGGCCCTTCTGATCCCGTGCCATCTTTTGGTTTATGAAGTGGTTGGCTTGATGAAATCTCTGACAAATCCAACTCTTCTTTTGGAGGGTGATGTGTTTCTGGACCTTGTTGTATTACATCCTATTCAACCAATGGTTAGTGAAGTTGTTGACCTGATGCAATATTCGACTGATCCCACTCTTCTTTTAGAGGGTGATGTATCTCTTGACCCTATTATATCACAACCTATTCAACCTTGTTAAGGAAGTGGTCGCGCCGATGCAATATTTGACCGTTATCACTCTTCTTTTAGGGAGTGATGCATATATTGACTATGTCTTTAGCATTTCTATTTCAATATATTTTGAACAAGAGGGAATTCTACTCTCTTCAAGTATGGTCTATCCAAGTCCTCGAATGGTTTCCTTTTATTGGATTGATCTTGTTGAGCCTCTCATTCCTTCTTCTGTGCCTTTCCAAATAATGGTTAAATCTAATTCAAAATGAATTTATCAATTTATTGTAGACGAATGATCCTCTGCAAGTATTTTTTCCTCCTCGGCTTGGCAAGATTTGGGTTCTCCCAAGCTTTGTTAGCTAATGATGAGTTGTTGGTTTTCGATAGAAGACCTAGTGAATATTTGGGGATTCTTCCTCAGTTTCCTATCTCATTAGGTGGGAATACAATCCTAGTCAATTTGATAGTGGTTCCAGACCCTTTAGACTTCAATATGCTTCTTGGGCATGATTATGCATAGGTGTTGGTTCTTTAACCTATCGAACAACTCTGTGCTACTGACCCAGGGTTCATATCTTTCAGGGTGCCAACAAAGCCTAAAACTATCGGCCCTTTTGATGAACCAGAAGGCAACACAACACACAGAATGTACTGCACAGTCTCACCTAAGATAGATTTTATGGGTGGCTGTAAGACTCAAGTGTTTACAACCTAGGATTGAGTAGGAGATATAGGGTATACATTATGAGCCACTACTTATTAATTGTATTACAAATTACTATTATCTAACCTTCAAAATTCAATCAACATAACAGAAATGAACTAAACAAAATAATGACTCATTCATTTATCTCATTTAGCATTTAACTAACAAAAGTAAATAGAGATACACATGAATTCATCACATCACATAGGTATTACCATGGTTCACCCCCTCCTGGGGCTACGCCCACAAAGATTTGGCTCTTGGATCTCTTATTATGATAGTTTTGTAGTCCTCGCGCCTCACGCTTACAATTCTTTTTAGGTCGGCAAGATCTTTGTGAGGTGAACTAGATCGCACCAAGATCCTTAGCCCGTGATTTGATCCTCGAGGTCTACCTCCCGCTCAGCTCTCTCATTCCAAGTAATTCTCTTCCCAAAATACTACATAAATGGAAGGTCAACCTTCGCACAATCTCCGAACTTCTAAATCTATGAACTCTCGAACGACGAACCATCCTCTCTTTTATACCTAATTTCCTATATTTATATCTATCGGGCTCTTCAGCCGTTTACACAAAAACTCTTATCAAAAACCCTAACTTTTTTGTCGTTAGGTCTTCCTTCTCCGCATGTGTTCGCTGCTTCCTTCTAGTTGTTGCCTCCTTCTTGCATGCACGCGTGCTATTCTCTTTGCTAGTTGTCACTTTCCTCCCGCACGCTTTCTTTCCCACAATTTATCTTCCAGCTATTGTTCTTCTTCGTGCATGCCTTCTTTCCCATTTTGGCCTACTGCCAACAGGCCCCCAACACTGACATGTGACTTTTCTCGAGTCACCTAATATTTCTGAGCTGCCTTGATCTCTTCCATGATCATATGGAAATTTTCCCTTAGCTCTGCTGCTATTGTCAGTGCCTGCACAGTCTTCTCCTTAATGTTTTCGACTACTTGAACGGCTACTTCGTTGCTCAGTATTTCTGCACATTCTGCCTGGGTTTGCACCATCTATGCTCTATCTGCTTTTACCTGTGTGAGTACTTCTGCTACCTGTTCTTGTAACGGTTCTATTTGAGCCTACCGCTCCTGTTTCTGTGTCTGTGCAGTGATGAGTTCTGCGTGCATATTCTTCAACTCTTGCATCCCCTTTACGCGTTCTGGGATCAATATGATATTTTTCTTCTACTTGAGTTATTGGATCGCTGCATTGATCCTTTCCTCTTCCTGGTCCGAGCATTGAACCTGTGGATCCTCCTCTAGTCTTGTCCAAAGTTGCGCCGCTTTGTCGAGCAAGTCAGCTGCTGTGCTAACCTGTTTCTCCATCTCCTGTATTTGTGCTGTTGTTGCCTACCTCCTTTGCTCCTTTACTACTGGTGGAGTCATTGGTGTTAGCTATTCTCGAAGATCCCTGATATCCATCTTGTATTGCGTAATTGCCTGCGCAATCTGGTCGATCTTTTCTGTGGTTGGGAGTTCTTTTCCCTCCGTAGTGTTTGGAAGTGTCCCAAAAATTTCTCCCACTCTGCGTTCCAACTCATTCCTGTGTTCCATCTCCTTATGAGTTTCTGATTTGGCCTTCCCGTACTCTTTTTCCAGCGCTTCCTGTTGCTTTGTTGTTTTCTGTAGCTCAACTAAGTTCTTATGTGCCTGAGACTGCATCTCGTGGTGGACGCTAACCTATAATTTGTACAATGCCCTTGACGAAATCTGTGTTAAGACCAATTGAATGTGGTCCAAATCCTTCAGTGGTGTCTATTCCACTATTTCATCCCTTTGCAACATGTCCAGTTTTATGTGGACCGTTTTGGATGCGTGTGGCATTCGAAGAGAATGGTCTTGTTCTTTGATCTCCATTTTTTTTGTTGGTTTTTGTTGTCGACTGCTCTATGCCTCTGCTGCTACTTGCGCTATGGGATTCTTTGAGTGTCTTGAGGAGCTGCCTTATTTCTGCCAGCTCTTTCTGTAGCTCATCCCTATGATGTGTTGCATGGTCGAAGTCTTCTGCCAGACAATCTTGGACCATTATGGCAATAATTTCTCCATCGTCCTCTGTGATCGTTGGGTTTGGTGATGCTTGTTGCACCTTTGATTTCTTGCACACTCCTGCGGCCTGTTCAATCGATCTCTTATTCCTCCCGAGCTCCTGTGCAGTGGGGTTTAGGGTGGTCTCCTGTGTTCCCTTGGTTTTCTTTGGCTGTTCGTTGGTCTCTTTTTTCCCCTTTTGGGTGCCTGTCTGCTCTGACCCTTTTCTTGCTGGAGGTGGTTTGTTTTGTCCCATCCTTGGTTTCTTGGGCACTGGTTTTTGCGGCGATTGTATTTCTATTTGCATTGCCTCTCCTTCTGTGGGTCTGTCCGGTACTTTCTGGGGAATGAATGGGATCTTCCATTCAGCATGACATTCACTGATGACCATGTCTATATCCCCTTCTGTGATGCAGTAGCGCATCAATAGCCACTGATTATCGAGATCCTGCCTTGGTTGTATCCACATGGCTTTCCTTGTTGCCCAGAAGTTAGCAATGTTCCCATATCACGTGATAACTTCTGGTGTTAATCTCCATGAACCGTTAATGGCTTCCTGCATATCCCATAGGTATGCTTCAAAGATGATTCCATTTTCCCTCTTCTATCTGGTCTGTGGCCCTGATCTCAGTACTCAATATCTTGCTCCCTCGGGCTATGGTCTTGTAGCAAAAACTACATATTTTGGTTCCTGCCATCCCATGAAGGCTCTAAGGGTTATCAACCATGAGTAATGAAATTCTGTGCCAAGTTCCTATGCATCCCTGCAGTCCATTGGGAATAAGTTTAATAGAAAAGGTGCCTATCTCACGAAGGTGCCTTCTGCGCATTGAGCTACAACTGTGATGACTCCTGCTGGTACTTCATCTTTGCGGAATTTCCTTAGAAAATTACAGGCTAAGATATTTGTGCCCAATTGTGTTGCTAGGTTGTTGATCCGTTTGATTATAATTCCTCTTGTTCCCCTCGTTGTGCCGTATTTATTCTTCATTTCCTTTGCTAACACTTTTTCCTTGGATTTATAGTCCAAAATCAGTGCGAGATCCATACCTTGGATGGGTAGTCCTGTTATCTGGGCGATAAGGTCCACTGTTATGGGGATAGGTTTGTCCAGCCATATATCCCCTCCATGCGTAACTGATAACAAACGCTTGACGCATGAAGCTACGTACTGGCCTCTTCGAAAGTGTGGGAGTTGTAACAGTCCTAAAATACCAGTTCAGTCCAGTCCAACTACCCACTGATGCAGATGACTAATTGTTTCTCCAATTTGGTTAACCACTATGTTTTGCATAAATACTATGGGTGCAAGTTCTGGGTACTTAGTGTGTCGTCTGAGACATCATGGTCGGAATACTTGATCTTCCCAACGTGACCCAGTAACTATGGTTCTACCTGTACTCCCTCTCGTATGCGTGGTAGCACAATTTCTGCTGCCAGTTTCTTACGAGGTGAGCTCGGTATCATAATTTTGTCGTCCTGCTGTGGTGCTTGGTACAAAGTTCCAACAATCCCCATTTGCTTCCTTGTAAGCCATTCTGGCCAAGCCGAGGTATTTCCCACGGTCTCTTCTGTCTATTGATCAAGGCTGGGTACCTGCGTCTCGTCAGATTTCCCTTCTGATCCTCGATTATGTGTTGTGTTGTTACCTTCCGTGGCTGGTTTGGTACTTTCTGGGAGCACTTTCTTTTGGGGTTCCTCTTCTTCATTCAGAGGTTCCCACGTTTCTTCTTGTGTATCCTCTTTTAGTTCCTCTGGTTTTGGCCGCTGAATCTCTTCCAGTATCGGTGTAGGGCTCACCGGTGGTATCTCCGAGGATGGGATGTCGTCGATGTCGACGATCTCCGGTTGCTGCTTCTCATTTTATTCCAATAGTCTTTGTGACCTAGTTTGAACTCTGGTTGGCCTGGCAGTCAAGCCTATTTCAATGGACTTCGGTGGAGCCATAGTGGTGAGTATCGAGCGTCTTTTTTCTATAGAGGCCTTCAATCTTGTTTTGTTCATTCAAGTTGTTGTTGCTCTCCCTCTGTTCTTCTTTCACGAATAGACAAGTTGCTTCCATGCTCACATGTTCTAGGGGCTTTTCCTAAAGCTTATTGAAGACGCTTCCTCCATGATGCGATTACTGCACCATAACTGTGGATTCAATGCATGTGCGACAGTTTCATACTTTCCATTACGCTTCTCTGGCTGTTTCCAATTGGCGTGTTTAATGTGACATTCCATCAGTCCTTACCATGCCTTAATTCTACTTTGTGCTATCCTATCGTCTTGCTTTTTCCAACTTTCCGTTTCCCACTTGTTTGTCTTAGGCATGTGACCATTACCCTTTCCTTTACTGCATTCGTGTTTTGAGCGTCCTATGGATTTTTCATGGCTTTTCCGTTTTCTCTCTCTCTTTTTTTTTTTAATTGCGCGGTGGGTGGTCGACTGTCCTTGTACAACTTCAGTCGGCTCTCGTTGATCATTCCTCGGAGGTATGCGCCTGCTAGATCTCTTAGCTGTATGGATCTGCCGTCTGTTACAGATTTGACCTCGTATCATCCTAACCAATGCATTCTCAGCTTTCCTGGGTGCTGAAACGATTTGTTGTCGTAGAGCAATACTAGATCTCCTTTTGTGAAAGCATTCTTCTTAATGTGTCGATCGTGCCATCCTTTGTCTCTGGCCTTCTTCACTTGTTGATGGAATCTTGCTAGTATTCGGTCTTCCTCCATTGCTAATAGCTGATGTAACCTTTCTTGTATCGCACCATGTTCTGTCATTTGTGTGATAGCGGCTACGCGTAAGCTGGGTATTAAAAATTCCAATGGTACTACCGCTTCTTGGCCATAGACGAGTTTGAATGGTGTGTGCCCTGTCAACTTCTTACATGTCATCCTATACGCCCATAATAATGCTGGTACTTTAATGTCCCAGTTGTCTCTGTTGATGTTACAGATCTTTGTCAATGCGTTCTCTAGAACATTGTTGAAGGCTTCTACTGTGCCATTCGCCTGTGGGTGGTACAATGTGATTTTTTGGTGGTGAACTTCAAATTATTTGAGCATCGCATAGATGGTGTTGTTTATGAAATGCGTGCCTTGATCACTCATCCTAACTCTTGGGAACCCAAACCTAGTAATTACTTGTTCGAATAAAAAGTGTGCAGCGGTCTCTGCGCTACAGTCCTTCATTGGTGCAACTTCTGCCCATCTTGTTAGGTATTCTGTCGCGGTGATGATTTATCTTGCCCCTATTCTTTTGGCTGGTGGTTTAATAGGTCCCACAAATTCTATTGCCCATTTATCGAATGCTTGTAGTGTCACTTGCGGTCGTAACGATATCTCATCCCTTCGGTTGGGTTTGCTGACCCTTTGACAGACGTTGCATCCCTGGCATTATTCTTTTGAGCCCGTGTGGATCGTTGGCCACCATAGTCCTGTGCGGAGTACCTTCTGCACAATATCTTTTCTTGCATAATTTCCTCCTGCCAATCCCTCGTGGGATTCTGATAGAATCCTTGGTCATTTGTGCTCAAGCACGTACCTTCGTAAATTGTTGTATGTGCCCATTTTATATAGATGTCCTAGGATCAGTTGATAGTCAGTTGCGTGAACTACCAAGTTATTCTTCTGCATAGTGGTATACTCTTGCGGTGTGGTACCTGTGCTCAAATACTGGATGATCTCTACAAAGTAGTCATTGAAAATTTGTACCGCGAATCGCTGTACATCCATAAAGTTGTCTTCTAAGCTTGTGGGTTATTCTCCATTTATGACCCGTGATAGGTGTTCAGGGACTTCATTTAGTTTCCCTGGTTTAATGATTACTTCGAAATCAAATTCTTGGAATAATAATAACCATCGACAGATTCTCCCCCCCAACAATGGCTTGTTGACTAGGTACTTTAGGGCTGAGTGATCTGTAAACATCTTAAAATGTTTTCCCAGTAAGTAGTGTCTGAACTTCTGAAGTGTGTAAACCATATCTAGGCCTTCTCTTTCTGTTGTGTTATAATTCTTTTCTGACTCAGATAGTTTTCTTCTTGCAAATGCTATCGGGTGATCCAAGTCTCCTGCTCATGGTTGTGCTAAGATAGCTCCCAGTGTGATCGCTGATGCATCTACATGCACATGGAATGCCTTTCCCCAGTCCAGAAATACTAATATCGGTGCAATGACCATATTTTCCTTTAGGGTATCCAGACTGTGTTGACACTCATAGTTCCATTGGTACTTTGTATCCTTCCTTAGCAGTTTTTCCATTGGTGATGTGATTTGCGCATATCCTTTGATAAATTTTCGATAGTATCCTGTGTGTCTTAACGTTGCTCGTAGCTGACAAATTATTTTTGGCGCTGGTAGATTAATGATGACGGTGACCTTTGTCGGATCGACTAATATCCCTTGTTTTCATACTATATGGCCCAATAGTATCCCAAACGATGTTCCAAATATGAATTTATTTATGTTCAGTGATATTCGACACTGTCTGCATCGCTCTAGCATCAAGCATAAGACTTCTACATGGTCTTTCAACAAACTATAGACTGTCCAGTCATCTAGATATACTTCGAGAAACTGGTGGATGAATCCTTTAAATGCTGCGATAACCACTCCGGAGAAGATTGCTGGTGCATTCTTCAGTCCAAAGGGCATGACTGTATATTGGTAATATTTCCATTCCGTCACGAATGTGGTATTGTATCTATCCTCCCGTGCTATCTTAATCTGATGGTAACCTGAGAACCCATTGGTGAATGAGTATGCTTTGTGTCCCCCCACATTCTCTAGCACTTCATCCATGAATGGTGTAGGAAATGGGCCATGTAGGCATGCATCGTTCAACTTCCTCAAGTTGACGCATATCATGATCCCTCTTCCTTGCTTCTTGTCCTGTACAACCATCGGGCTTATCCACTCCGATTCCTCGACTGGTTCAATTATGCCGGCTTTGATCATTCGGTCAATCTCCTCTTTAAATTTCTATTTATATATAGGGTTCAATCTATATGGTCATTGTCTAATTGGTCTCGCTTCGGGTCTGAGAGGTATTTTCATTTCTCTCAGTTCACCTGCTATACCTTTCATCTTCGTAAATGTTGTAGGAAATAAGTCATTGTATTCATGCAACAATTCTGTAATACTTTCTACTGTTGGGTCATCCCAGTAGTCTCCAATGATGGCCATTTTGGGATGTTCCACTGTACCGATGTTAACTTTATTTACCTTGATTGGTGTGGAAATAACTTCATATTCTATTTGTGGTCCCTTAACGTCTCTGTCACCTTCTTCTTCTGCAATATGAATGTCACATGGGTTCTCTTCGTTCGGTATGTCCTCCTGTACCTGGTAACATGACAATAGTTCCTTGACTGTCTGTTTAGTTCGCTACTACTCTTCGGTAATCATTTCTACTTCTGGATCCTCAATGAATATGACTCCTCTGATTCTTTTCAGAGCTGCGTCTATGTTGGGGTTCTCATGCTCGAATGAGAAGGAGGTGGTAAAGTTTTGCTGCAAAGTCACCCATGTTGTAGTTCCTTTGTGCAGTTCCTGATCCGTATACCAATTCACTGGTATGCCTTCTAATGTATGAATAAAGTGGTGAGGCCATTCCTCAGGTGGTGTCAATTTCCATAGCGTTTTGCACTCCCTCACATGTTTCATTGGTGTTCCGAATCCTTCATATTTATGTTGTTTGTTGTTTTTTTGTGGTGCGTCGAACCTTATTCGTAGTAGCCTTTTACATTGGTACTAGTTTGTGATGGTATCCTTGTGTGCGCCCCACCATCTAACGGGTGTGGCCTTGAGTGCTAAGTCCAATGCTAGTAGCCTTTGGTTCTCTAATAATTCATCTTCATATTTTTTTAAGAATGTTTCCAAATTATTAATTCTATGGAAACTGGGTGGTTATGCGTTTTCTATGCCTATCCATCGCACTGTGCGGTCTATTCTTGCACATCTTCTCGTGGATACTTCATGTAGTCTCTGCTGCCAATTTTCTAACCCGATGTCTGAATCCGTCACGCATGAAGTAATACTATGCCAACTGAGTACCCCGTCTGCAATTGGGTTTAGATAATCCTCCTCGCGCACAATTGTCCTATATAACTGGCTGATTTCCTCTAAGTCTAGGCAAGTGGGTTCTACAAACCTTTCCCCTTCTGATGGATCTAGTGGTGCAATGATAAAGTGAAGTGACAAAATCAAGAAATGATAAAGTAAGGTGACAAATTCAAGAAGGAATATTTAAATGATAAAGTATTGGAGAACTTTCTATTTATGGAAAGTGGTTAACCCTAAAATAAGGAAAATAGGTTAAGTAACCTAGAAATGGGTTAAGTGACCTAGAAATGGGTTAAGTGACCTAGAGGATGAAAGTATAAATAATATAGCAATGGTCTCTTTCACATCATCCTTTTTGTGGATCAATGGAGAGCTTCTTATGAGAATATCTTTTGGAGTATTGATGGAGAGATTCTTGCGAGAGCCTCTTGTGAGAGAATATTTGGAGTGGATCTCTTGAGTATGATTGGAGATCTATTCCGAGGAAGAGAGCATGAGGAGGATCTCATGGATGCATCAAAGTTTCGGCAATATCGAAGATCTTGACAGAAAAAATATCATAGCTTCAGAAACCCTAGTTTCTGAGGTGTACGTAGGCTATAATGGGCTAAGGTGCGTACATACGTGGGTTGCATGAAGACAGGGTGCGTACAGTGGATAAAATAATGGAGATTTGTGTTTGAGATGATGAAAAGTTGTTGAAGAATGAAGCAGGTTCCAGATTTTCATTCTATGGGCTCATATCTGTCACTAAGACACTGGTATGGTTATATTATTGTCTTGATGGATAGTATTGATAGTTTTATTGTGAATGCTTAGGGCATTCTTGGTATGGCTGTTGCGATGTGGTATATGTTGGTTGATGGAGTGAGCAATACTCTTGTGATTCAGTTGTGATATGATTGCTATGGTATACTAGTTTCTTATACATGATTGATTTAACATTCATATTGATTGGTTGTGGAGCATGAGTAAGCTATTGGAGAGCTTGGATGTGTTGTGACTAGATGGTGGTCAGTTTGGACAGTGGAAGACATAAGAAATTCTTCTTGCAGGTTGCTGAGGATCTGAGTATGTGATGAAAAGGATAAACTCTAATATCTCAGAAGGCATACGCAGGTTGCTGTATATATTGGCCACGTACATACACGGGTTGTAGTGAGCCAAGGCGCGTACGCACGCGGGCTGCACTACTGACAGGTCCCATACCTGTTGCAGATTAACATCTGTTGAGGATTTTTGCCTCATCTCAGTTGGTGTTGAGTGTGTAATATGATTCTCGCATGATAGAGCTAGTGCTCTTGTAGATTTGTACTATATTCTATTGTTGTTGAAAACCCCAAGGATTGTAGTCTGTAATAAAAAAAAAATTGTACATACATCTTGTGTTATTTGTGTTCCTTGTGGTAATGACTTATTAATGATATATGTTGCTAATATATGATCAGATCTAACTGGTTATAAATGACAACAATGAGTAATGTATTAATGGTGATTGTTAACCAAGGAGTTTTGTAAGAGGGAAGTTTTGGGAAAAATATCCCCACACTCATTCACCCCCCCTTTAAGTGTGGTAGGTGTGTCCAACAATTTTTAGGTGGGAGATAATGTTTGGTTACATTTGAATAAAGAATGTCATATAGGGCCCTATCAGAAGCTCTGTCCACTTTGATATGGGCCTTACACTATCATGAAGGAAGTGGGTGACAATGCGTTTGATCTCAACACTCCCCCCTTCCTTGGCTTGCACCCAATGTTCAATGTGGACCTCTAGCCATATTTTCCACCATTATTGGATACCTAAGAGATTGTAGAACAATTGAAACCAATAGAGCTAAACCCTGACTGCATGAAACATGCATCCACTGATCAGATAATGGACACATAGGTCAAGGGCACTCTCCAACAGAGGATCCAACTTTTGTCAAGGCAGGGCATCTCCTCCACCAAGGAAAGTGGATCACCTGGAGCCAAATTCAACATAAAGTTCCTCACCTGATGGGGGAAATCAATGCAATGGAGGCCATTTCTTCCTGAGGGGGGAGGAGTGATCCAGGTGGATATTGGTGGCCACCCACCTATTCCAATTGGCTCCTCTTGAGAATTTTTAGTTCAATACATTCTTCTGTAATTCTTTGTAATTGTGGGTTCTACACTTCTGGGGCTGTCTGAAGCCTTAAATAGCTTCCAGGTGGAGATTGGTGGCCACCCACCTAATCCAACTTGATTATTTTGGAGTTTTTCACGTCAGTACATATTTCTATACTTCCAGGTCCGTTTTGGGGCCCTAAACAATGTTTTTTTGGGTTGACATAGTCAAACTGTAGACAAAGTCAGAGTTTGACAACACAATGTGTATTTCTCAAAAATACCTTTCCTATGGGATATCACGCACCTAAAACGGAGGTCATACATAAAATTTACAACCCTGGGAAGTTGAGGTACCAACTTACCCATCAGGACCCACATAACGTTTGGTGTTTCATCTCCTAGTGTTAGGTTTTTGGATGTCTAGGGTTTTGGATTTCACGAGTCATGTTATAAAGGCCTTTAGAGCCTCACTGTAATCATTCTTCTTATATGGATGCGCCTAGAAGCCACATCTCTTCTCAGAGATAGCTACCACCATTCGAGCAAGTTGTTTTCAATTCTGCAGTTTTACAGTTTCAACCTATTTTATTTATTCAATAGAAATTATTGTTCATTGGATATCTGTTGTTGTTCTCTGTGTCTCTGTGTTATTGTATTCAGTCTGTTATTTATTTCGTTCCACTCATAAATCTAGATCATTCTCACAGACATTAATATTACCCTTTTCCTTTTTTAGGGAGGGTACATCAATGTTTTCGATTTACAGGTCCTAGGACTTTCGACCTTTTAGTTGGAAAGGGGAAATATATTGATGGTCATTGTCAAACTTCAAGTTTCAAAGTCTACTTTTCTATTTTGAGGATTGTGATTTATTCATAGGGATGGATTGATAATTATGATTTATTTAGGATGATGGAATGAGAATTGGATGCCTTTGAAATGGATTGGTCAGTTTAACCTTTAGAATTGGTATTTTATAAGATTTGAGGATTTTGAGGTGATTTTCCAAGGTAATTAAGCACTTGGCATTTTTTAGGATTTTAAGGATATTGAATTTGATGATATTTTGATGGATGGTTTTTCAGTTTTTCATTTGATGATTCAGTCACTCATTGTAGATATGTAAATTGCATGGTTGTTTGACATTTTTAATCAATGGTTTGGTTTTAGGATTTGAGGTAGCAACAATAGTTCACTTAGTTTACTTCATACCGATTTTTGGCAGGTTTATGATTCACTCATTGTGAAATATTGCACAAGTTTTTTGTACACGAGTGTTACAGTATACATTATTGGGATGTTTGTCTAATTATTTTTTCTATCAGATGGATTATTGATAGTATTTTTATGTGTCATTTTTAAAGAAATTTTATGAACACATTTCTTCACTTGATAGTCTTTAGACTTTTATAGGGATGGTCTTTGTACCTAACATAGGATAGATGATTCTTCTAAGATTTTCTTGGCACATTGGATTGTCGAGAATTTTTAGGATTTGGGATGGGTTGCACTTACAATCAATTCACTCCTCATCGATTTTTGGGTTCACATTAGTGAACACTTGTAGGTTATCCGACTTATTTGTTGCACAAATAGGTTTCTAAACTTGGTATTTGGCATCCATTTTTGGTGGTTTTTCACTTGAATCTTCATAGAGACTCGTGAGGTTTCATAACATGGGTATTGTTACCTCTCCATGCCTAGGGGTAACTAGAGGAGATCATGTCTCATGGTCCGCAATGGAGAAAATGATCCTAACCATGATGATGATTTGCATGTCCATAGATGGCAGCCCCAAAACCCCCCTCATTCACCTTTATAGCTACATGTCAACCAAGGTTCATCACATCCAAGCAACCCAGAGTATGGAAGATGGTAAGCCATTATAATCATGAATTACGTTAGTCCTTATTTTATGCAAAGTGTTTCACTTAATTTGTTGGGCTTGTGGATGAGGATCTTTGGTTGAAGTTGGATAATTGATTACTGATTTGGGAAATTGTATCAATTGCCTTGTTTCACCTTGGTTTTCATATTCTATGTCCTAGTTCTGTATTATCACTGCCCAGGGAAAAGGGCTACTAGTGGGGGGCCCTCACAAGGGTAACATTTTGTTCCCCACCATACTTAACACTTACCATCCTGGAGCCTCTCATAGTGTACTGAAATTCAACAATGGGTCATGGTCAATTCTCTCATGAGAAGAGGGGTTGAAGGCCCAGAGGTTGATTGAAAATGCTAATAAAATAATAAGAAACTGATGCTAAAGAAAGAAAGGAATGATAGCAAAAAGAACTAACAAAATCCAGACCAAACTTGAGCTCTACTTTTTCAATTCCCTATGCAATCCCAAATAACAATGCTACATCTTGAAACCTTATAAAGGGGACTTAAAAATATAATAAAGTGGACTAAAAAGATGGTCAATAAAGGGGTTTGGGAAAAATACCACATAAATATGGAGTAACTCAAGATCAGGTGCACCCTCCACAAAGGAACTCATAGAAATGGATTCAATGACATAATGAGCCATGAAGTAAGCCCTAAAACCATATCTCTATCAGACTTACTCTTGAAGGGTTTTTACTTTCCCTATCACTCTCGGGACCTATCCCTCTACCTGGGTTATTTTATTTCCTATCTAGATGGAACACATAATAGGGTAGGATGAAGGCCCTTCCATACTTAAACTTGTTAACTCACATGGGGTCTTGGGCTAGTGTGATGCTTGAAGGGGATATTGAGGTGAATTGTCTTATGTGGCTTATATATTAAGTTGTATCTTACTTTTCATGTTTTAAGGATTAATGTTTCTTATGAACTTTGGATAACCATGTTTTATACTTTGATTTGTTTTGGATGGCCCTGACATGGTTCTTTGAGGGACGTCCTGGGTTTGTACCCAGGACATTGTGCCTTTATTTCGGGATTTTGGAACAAGTGATGGAGAGAAGTGGGCCATCTAGTGATTCACCACCCTTATACATTGGCTCTTAGATCCTCAAAACCCTATACAATGGACATATGGCTTAGAGGGAGAAGATTCAATCATGATGACACACGGATGGGATGGAAGCCCCACAGGTTGGGAAAATTACCCCATGACTTATTTTGCACCAGTATCAAGGACATTGCAACAAAATAAATTCAAATTCAGTGTAGAGATGATATGCAACTCCTCAGGGATTGGACGTACCACTTGGAACCTGAAAGTTGTCCCTATTATGATGATGATGTCACCTTATAGGGTATGATGCAACTAGGGTTTGATGCACACATGGGGTATTGATGACACATGACATGATTTCCTGTGAGGAGAGACATCAATTTCTCCCACCTTGCTCTGGATTGATTCCACATGGCCTTTGGAGGCCTCCTTATTTCCCTAGAGACCTTGAAGTCTCACATGTGTGGACTATTTTGATGTGTTTTTCATTTATTACTTTTTGTAAAGAATAAATGAGGTGTTGGCCCCACTTGAAAAAATGTTATATGGAAAAAAGTTATACACTAGGCCTCATATAAGAAGGCAAGCCTTACTTTAATTTTTGGATCATCATTCCTTACCTTTGTGAGAGACATTTCCAAAATTTTCACTGTTTTTGGGGTAACTAGCTCTTCTCTCTCATGTGCGATGCTTGGAAAGGTCTCTTGTGGATGGATATGTTGGTTTTGGATGGATATTTATGCAATTAGGGTTACATTCTCTTGGTTTCTTGGATGAAGTAAGTAAATTTATGCAATTATTGTTTATGATATTAATGTTTATGGTGAAATTGCTATTTGTTGCAAGGAATCTTGTTTATTGAAACCCTAAGAGAGGAACATAAGTGCTTCTTCCTCTCACAAGGTCATTTTTGTCTAGAATTGGTTAATTTTCCTTGCTAGGGTTAGAACCCTAAGGCCCTAAAGTGATATAACTTTAGGATTTTATCCCTATACATTTTATCTTTGACCTAGTTGAAGCTACAAGAAGAGATAAATGGTTTCTAGGGCCCAAATGTGCTTGCACCCTAGAAGTCCTTATCCTCTAGATCTAAGACCTAAGGCCCAAATGCGTTTGCACCTTAGGGTTTGTATCCTACCTCTCAGTTTCAAGTAGGCCAACCTTCAAGATTAGTTGC
>ML816456.1:16352-54092 GCA_009831015.1 Picea engelmannii
TAGATCACATTGATTTTCTACATATGCTAATCTAAAGGTGGATTAAATCACTTAGAAATAACATCTAACAATTGGATAATATTCTATTGGATGTATGCTTAATTTTCATGGTCAATTGTGGTATTTTTGAGAACTTATTATTGTTGATGTTACAAATTACTTATTATTTTTATAAGATTGGTTTACTACTACAATTTGCAACATCCATATAAATCTGATTTGTCTAGTGTCTAAAAGAAGTATTTATTACATACTTTGGCTTGGAAATTGTTATATATATGTTGTAAAGTGTTCTTGTTCCGGGAAGGTACCAAATCATATCCAAACCTTTTATTTTCCTTGACCTAGACCAACCATTCAATGATCAAGATAGGGGGAAATAGTCATGGCTATTAAAATTTCTATTTAATTGCTTGAGGTCACCAGGGAAGCCTCCCTTATGGTGGATCCATTCCATCACTAAAACGATGGAAGTCTCTACTTAGGTGATAATGGTAGGTTCTTCCATAGTTATGATTTTTGGGAATCTTGTGGAGATATTTTTAGAAGTAAAAATCCCACAATAATATTTTGGTACCCTTCTCAGGGAAGATTGAGTCATTCTCCTCAATGACATATCTTTGGCAAACTTTCTCCGAAGTCCTTATCTTACAAGTTTACTTGGCGAATCCAATGAGGGAAGTTCCATCACCTTCCTTTTATGATCCCATTGGAGGAATAATATAGTGACTCCAATGATGATAAATCATACCAGACATCATTATAGATATCATCCCATTCCCCCCATGGCTCCTCCAAAACGGGCATCTGAAAATATTTTCAAATCCTTGGACATGAGTAATATCTATGGTTTTCGCCATGACATACCTAAGGGTGATAGTTCCTACCTATTGAAATTCTTTGGTAGTGATGATACCAATAACTATTTTCACTTGAGTAGATTCTATAACGAGTATGGGGCCCATGAGACAAAAACCCAATATTTATATGTGATAAAGAGGCTCTTCTTTGCCTCATTGGTAGGAGAAGCTAGGGAATGGTATGAAAACCTCCAAAGCAAGAGTATAAAGATCTAGGAGGGCCTTAAGAGTGATTTTATAAGTATATGGGGTGATAGGAAGGATCAAGCCTTTTTATCTCCCAATTTTACAAGGTCCAGAAACATGAAGAAGAGTCCGTGAGAGAGTTGAATGCAAGGTTTGATGCCTTGATGGAAGAATTTCCTCTCAACATCAGACTCGTAGAATTCTAGTACTTGAATGTTTTCTAAGGGGAATTTCAACTCTTTTTGAGGAAAAAGTTCCCTAAAACCCTCAATAAGGAACAAGACTTCACCTCCCAAATATAAACCAATCTAAAATCATGCGAGTTTGGTGACCCTCCTATGACGAGTGCTCTTGAGGAGAATATTATAGACCTTCAATGATCCCATAAGGCCCTCGTGACTAAGGTAAAAACCATAGATGAGCTATGTTTCATTTACCAACAAGACACACATGATATTGCATGGATATGTACATCTCATGAAGAACCATACCCTATCACTACGAAAAAATGGCACACCAAAACTGTAAATATTTCTAGGGAAATTGAAATGTAGCTCCAAGTTCTCATGAGTCAAGAATTAGAGGAGGAAGATGAATCCCTTGAGGAGGAAATCAACTTTCCTACCTCAACTATCCCGAAAGGGATTAATAATGAGTTGGATATTTCCAACCTCGATGATATTCCACCATCATTTAGTCCTATTAAAGAAGAAGGTGCTAGCAACCTCATACCTTCATAGGACCTTGAGATTGAAGCAACTCAAAATGAAGAGGATCTTCATATTCTACTCCACGCTGAATATATTGGTAGAAAGAATGGAAAACATGCACCCTTCTTCATTTCTCTCCTAGTGAACAAGTTCACTCTCCATAATTGCATGTTAGACTCAGGTTCCTCCATGAATATTATGCCTTTAAAAGTGATGCAACAACTTGGCCTTAAAATATCCCAACCTTACCGAAATGTATGTGGAGTAGACTCTTGGCCTTATTAAGGACCTTTGGGTTAGCTTGGTTGTATTTCATTACATTCCCCTTGTAATGAATGCTGTAGTGATTAATATACATGATGTTTGGGGAATTTATTATCCATAGAATGGGCGAAAGGACTTATCATATGCTACCATCCCTCATCCCGAAGGTGTCTTTGTCACCCTGTATAGGGAACCTATAATTATATACCAAGTTGAGTCCCCAAAGGGTCCCATGGATGAATTATTTTACTTAGATGATAAAATGGGAACTTTCTATGTGATTTACCGCACGCTCCAAATTGAGTAGTGTCAAGACACTGATGGAATATGGAATCTATAGTTTGATGATGCTCGCTATAGATCTGGTTCAGGAGCTAGGATTGTTCTCACAACCACTACTAGAGAGGCCACCTATTTCTCATATCGACTTGAGTATGAATGAAAAAACAATGTTTCTGAATATGAAGCTTTTCTCATAGGAATCAACCTAGCCCTAGATAAGAAGGTAAAGCACTTGAAGGTCATATGCGATTTTGATCTGATTGTTTCCCAAGTAAACCAAAAGTTTACTATGAAAAATTAAATATTGAGGGGATATAGGGATTCAGTGCAGAAACCATAAAATTTTTGACGGATTTTCAATTGAAGTAATTTCTATAGAAGAAAACTATTTCATTGATGCCTTGTTTGTCTCTACATCCACCCAAAAACCTTATGAAGGGATCCTTCAAGACTTGTGAAAAATGGAGGTGGTTTTTATACCATCGGTCCCTGATAACCTTGAGCATTGGTAGGTCTTTGATGACGATTCCCATATACTCAAATTTTTCCAAGGCAGTAAAGAGTTCTCTTATTCCCAAGTGAATTTCCTAGAAAACTCTATGAACTTGGAAGTTCTAAAATTTGTTAACAACACCCTCCCAAATGGACGTGTCCCCTTAGAATATATGTTTGACATACATGATATGTATAAGGGAAAACCTGTTATTGACCAGTCCAATAAAGTTTTGGATTTTAACATAGGCTCAGAAGTTGAACCAAGAATGGTAAAAATAGGGCAAGGGACCACTAAGGCCAAGATAGATGGTATACTAGACATAATACTCCAATACAAGGACATATTTTTCTGGAATTACAATGACTTAAAATCCTATAGGTGCAATTTTATTCAACACACCATCTCTCTTGTAGAAGGAGCCAAACAATTCAGACATAAGCTAAGGCATATTAACCCCAAGATAGAACCCCAAATTAAGAAAGAGCTTAAAACAATGGTTGATACTGGGATAATACTCCCCATTAGGTATTCATCCTAGATGCTCAACTTAATGGTGGTTTGAAAGAAGAACATAGATATTAGACTATGCGTTGACTTCAAGAACCTCAATAAATTATCACTAAAGGACAACCACCCTCTCACAAACATGGAACATTTACCGCAGAGAGTTATTGGCGCTGGGATGATGTCCATGTTAGATGGTGTTTTGGGATACAACCAAGTCTTAGTTAATAGGGAGGATCAACTTAATATTGCATTCACCACTCCTTGGGGAACTTTCATGTACTTAAGAATGCCTTTTTGTGTCATGAAATTCGTATCTACATTTCAAAGAGCAATGGATTTTTCCTTTAGAGATTTGATAGAAGATATCATAGGAATATACCAATATGACTTAATAGTTGTATCCAAGGAAATAAATACCCATATCTCACGCCTTAGGACAATATTTGAGAATTGTAGGAAATATGGCATATCCCTTAACCCTAAGAAGTCAATCTTTGGTATCGATAAGGGAAATTTGTTAGGACACGTGGTACCAGAAGAGGGTATATTCATTGATTCAAAAAGGGTTGAGTCTATCAAGAACATACAACCACCTACCAACAAGAAACCCCTACAATCATTATTTGGGAAAATCAAATTTATATGAAGGTTCATCCCAAACTTCGTTGAGAAGGTTAAACTGATGAATGATTTGTTAAGAAAATATGTCGCCTTCAAATGGGATAATGATAGTTTAATATCCTTTGAATATATTAAGGTAAAAATAACTATGGCACTTGTCTTACTTATACCTGACTATTCTTGTGACTTTGTAATTTTCTCATTCACCTCTCAAGACACTATAACCAAAGTGTTATTGCAAAAGAACAAGGATGACTATGATAAAACCATCACCTTCATGAGAAACAATATTAGGGATGTTGAATTGAATTATTCATCATTAAGAAGAAAAAATATTCCCTTGTCAAGTACCTTAAGAACTTTATAATTTATGTCAGATACAATAAGATCAAATCTTATGTACCCTACCTCACTGTCAAAGATGTTATTTCTCAATAAGATTGCCTTGGGACCAAGGGAAAGTGGGTGTCCAAAATTCAAGAATACGACTTAGAGATAAAACCCACTAAGATTATCAAAGGGAAAATTTTGGCCGATATGTTGACTAAAAGCAATAAGGAATCCATACAAATGGGGGAAAATGAACAAGTCAACATGATAATGAGTGAACTAGAACATGATGAGTGGTATGCAGACATTATCTACTACCTGAATAATATTTCATGCCCTGACCACTTAGTGGATCACAAAAAGAGAGCATTGAAACTAAAGTCCATGAAATATTGTTTGATCCAAGATGGCCTAAGTTGGAAGAACCCTGATGGAATTATCCTTATATGTGTGAACAAAGATGAAAGTGATTGATTGGTTAAGGAACTCCATTCAGGTTATTGTAGTGGTCACTTCATTGCCCGTACCACTGCCAATAAGATCCTAAGAGTAGGATATTGATGGCCTACATTATTCACTGATACCTTTTGTTATGTCAGGTCTTGTCAGCCTTGTCAACTCTTCACAAGAAAACAACGACTACCTGCATTGTCTTTGAAACCGGTCATTTTTGAAGCTCCTTTTCAACAGTGGGGTTTAGAATTCATTGGTGAATTCAAGGACAACTCTAGCAATATATATCATTGGGTTTTGATCGCTACAAACTATTTCACTAGGTGGGTAGAGTCCATCCCAATGAAAAAGGAAACCGAGGAAGTTGTCATGAGTTTTCTTGAGGATAGGATAATAACAAGGTTTGGTGTCCCTACAAAAATAACAATTGATAATGCTTAGGTCCTTATATCCATTGCTTTGGCATATTTTTTCTTCAAGTATGGGATTGTTCTGTCTCACTCTTCCAATTACTATACCCAAGGAAATGGACTGGCAGATTCAAGTAATAAGAATCTGATAAATATTGTCAAGAATATTGTAGGAGAAAACAAGAAGGCATGGGATAGTAAGATCAAGTATGCTCTATGGGAAGACCGCTTCACGACCAAGAATTCCACAAGAAAAACCCTATTTTAGCTATTATACAGATTGGAAGCCAAATTGCCCATCAACCTCAAGATTCCTACCCTCCATTTTGCACAATAGTACATGACTGACAGTGAGGCTCTACAAGAAAGAATTGAACAATTGATAAAACTTGATGAATCTAGGATGACTGATTTGGATCAAATGGCATGTAACCACGAGAATATTAAAGGAATGTTTGATAACAAAGCAAGAGAGGATTTTTAAAGAAGGAGACTAAGTACTATCGTGGAACATAAGAAGGGAGAAACCAATAATGCATAATAATTTTGATAGTTTGTGGACTAGACCCTACCATATTGTGAGTAAATTTGGTCCCAATTCATTTAAATTAGATACACTTGAAGGGGAGAAGCTACCATTACCCATTAAAGGATACCTTCTCAAGCCCTACTTACAAGACGAGACCTAACTTAAAGGAAATTGCACTTGGTCATTGAATATTATTGCTTTGTCATTTTGTAGTTAATTGTTTTTTCTTTCAGCATGGTTTTGGATTTATCAATGACATTGGTGGATCACATCCGCTGACAACTACTTCTAAAGGGTGTTGTTGGTTGAAGTGGGTGTATGATTGCTGGTCTTAGATATATGTTGAGGTTCTCATGCACTCTACAGTGAGAAAATGTCCCCATGTTGGAGCCATATGTTACCCCCCCGTGCGTAGGGGTAACTAGAGGAGATCATGTATCGTGGCCCATAATAGAGAAAATGATCCCAAACATGATGATGATCAACATGTACATACATGGAAGCCGAACAACCCCCCTCATTCACCTTTACATCTATAGGTAAACCAAGGCTCATCACATCCAAGAAACCTAGAGTACGAGAGATGGTAAGCCATTGTCGCCATGATGTATGTTAGTCCTTCTTTTATTAAATTGTTGTGCTTAATTTTTTAGGCATGTGGATGATGTTCTTTAGTTGAAGGTCGATAATGGATCATTGGTTTGGAAAATTGTATCGATTTCCTTGGTTCACTTTGGTGGTCAACTTCTATTCCCTACTCCCTTGTTGTCATTTCCTAGGGAAAAAGGGTACTATTGGGGGGCCCTCATAAGGGTAATGTTTCGTTCCCCAACATACTTACCAATTTCCATCCTAGAGCCTCGCATAGTGTACTAAACTTTGGCAATGGGTCATGGTCCATTCTCTCATGAGAAGAGGGGATGAAGGCCCAAAGGTTGATTGTAGCTACTAATAAAATAATAAGAAACTAATGCTAAAGAAAGAAAGAAATGATAACAAAAAGGATTGAACAAAGCTAGTCCAAACTTGAGCTCTACTCTTTCAGTGCCTGCCTCGGTCCCAAATAGAATGATACAACTTGAAACCTTATAAAGGGGACTTGAAAATATAATAAAGTGGACTAGAAATATGGTTGATAAAGGGGTTTGGAAAAAATGGCATGTAAATATGGGGTAACTCAAGATCAAGTGCACCCTCCACAAAGGCACCCATAGAAATGGATTCAATGAAACCATGAATGATCCAGATTTTATGAGCAGAATGAAACGAATACAAATTATTAACAGGTGCTTGTTGGCCCTTGACCAAGTTTTGAAGAATAATTGGTCATATTTGACCGTTTTTGGGACTTTGACAGCTTGCCAAACATGGAGCGCAACACGAAGCGAAAATTAGGGAAACTAAACCTATTTTTGGGTCCCTTTAAGGGTTTTGGGTTAATGTAACGGGGAAGGGATGTCAGCCCATGGGTTCACCCACGTTTAGGCCCATTTTTGTAATCTATAAATAGATACTTAGGCAATGTAAGAGAAAGGGGAGAGAGTAGTACATCTATGTGATGTATAGTTGATGGCTTAGTCCTAGGACTTGATCTATGTGATAGGATGTATCTTGTAAATGCTCTGTGCATGATTGTAAGAAGCTCGCAATTTTTTTTGTGATGAAGTGCAAGGAAGAAAGATCTAGCAAGCTGCGCAAATATTCTGTCCTGTGCGAAGCAAGGATTGTTGAATCTCTGTGTTGTAACTGCTTGACTAAGATAATACAGAAGAAGATCTTGTGGACATAGCCCCAGGGTGGAGGTGAACCACTGTAACTTTGTGTATTGTTCTCTGTGCTTCGACCTGATGTGTTTATCTCCTTCTTGGCTAAGTGCTTGATGTGATTAAATAGATTTAGTATGCTTTGTGCTTCTGAGATAGGAATGAATGTTATATCTGATATGTAAGATGCTTAGTGCTTGATGTGATTAAATAGATTTATTATGCTTTGTGCTTCTGAGATAGGAATGAATGTTAGATCTGATATGTAAGATGCTTAGTGCTTGATCTATGGAACCTGATCTATCTTGTTGTGGCTAAGTGATGAATTATCTTAGATCTAAGTACTCACTTTGATACTCTGTGCTATCTGCGAAGTGTTGTAAGGGTTGAATATCGATGGATAAACCATGCTAGATGATTGCTAAGTTCTATAATCATAGATCTGTGCCCCAGCTAAGGTTGCAGACATCTGAGTCCTGCAACCGCCCCTGCCTCTACCTCGAGTGAGACTTCATCTACTTCGCAGGTGTTGCCGAAAGGGCTGGTAGTTAGGGTTTTGTTGGGGCTCTCTTGAGCGTTGAACCCTGGGTCTTCCCCTGTGCCAACAAATGGTTTTGTTGGCGGGACCTGAAGCTGTGATTGCTGGGAACTAAATAAGAAAAAGCTTTGTGTGAAATAAGCTATGTGCGTAGATCTGTTTCCCTAGTGCGCAGTATTCTACTTGACCTGCAAAGCTTTGTGTTGAGAAAGAAAGGTCAGATCTGAAGGAAAGAGGTCAGATCTACAAGAAAAGAGGTTGATACTGAAGAAAAGAAGTGAGATCTGAACATTTTGTGCTCTAAGAAAGATAAAAGTAGATATTTCTATAGAAAAGAGGTAAGATCTGTAAGCTCTAGTCTCTAGTAAAGGTAAGAATAGTTCAAGTTTTAGATCTGGAAGCTTTGTGCCCCGTGGAAGCAAATAAGTGAATTTTTTTACTTCTAGCGTATAGATTTAGGCATGCTTGATAAATTTTGTCTCAGCTTAAAAACTAGAGCATTGTTAGATAAAATAAAGTTTGATATGAATAGGTTTGATAGGAATAGTGAAAGATATGTTATACCTATGCATAGAAAGAGTTTTTGGACTAACCAATGGATGCAGAACCCTAGAAAGAAACTTTTGGAGGCTAGCCCTTATGATCCTAGCACGCAGTACAAAAAGAGTTGGGGATCATTGAAGATAAAGAGAGGATTAACTCTTTGCTACAATTACAGAAGACCAGGACATCTTGCTAAGGACTACCCTGGGAGAAACCCTAGTTGCCTCTGTTGTGGAGCTATGGACCATGAAGCATTGGATTTCCCTAGAATGATTGCTATACTTGAAAAGCTGAATATGGAACAAGAAAACTCTGAAGGAGATCAAGAGACTAAAAATATAGAAGAACCATAAGGATGTCAATTTGTCAGAGATCTTCAAAGAAAAGGAGAAAATCGAAGTAAGCATAGGAGAATTTGACATTTAATGTGCTATGGATGAGGGAACACCGATGAAAATTATGACATAAAGCACTTGGGAAACCCTAGGAAGGCCTGCTCTGGTCCCTTCACTAGGAACCATCAGATTGTTTAAAGGAAAAATGGTAATCCTATGTGGCAGAATTACCCAGATATCTATGAGTACCCTTGGAACTTCGACAGAGGAATAATTCGAAGTTATTAAATTTATTGAGGACCACGCCCCATTTCCAGCTTTGTTAGGCAGGATCTAGATTGAAAAAGACTAGATCTGGAGAACAGAAAAAAAGGACGCTCTAGAATAGAAGAAGCAAGAACTCATGGAATTTATGTCTAGAAGGATCTCCTACTTGATGAAAGAACAAGAGGACATACCTAGGCCATTGAACACCAGGGACTTGGGTATCGAAGTTATAAGAGCATTAGAGGAACCACAAAAGACCGAAATACCTAATCCATATGATGAAGGAGTATTACCTTTGGATCTGAAGAAAGAACCTAAGCAGCACGAAGTGACTATGTCAAGAGGAGATAAGAATCAGAATGGAAAAAGGATTACCGAGACAAAGATTATTGGGAAAAAGGCTAGGAAGATAAGTAAGAAGAGGGCCAAAATCAGAAAGTTACAGAAGACTCAAGAGGAAACATCAAAGAAGGAAAAATCACAGGAATTGAGCTTCGATGGCATATCAGAACAACGACCTATGGAACTTCGCCATGGCACAAAAATATATCTGTTGGAAGCCAATATAACCATTCGAATTCCGCTCTGAATGAGTCGAAACACCTTTATGGCTCACCACTAGACCATTAGACCACACCATATGGACAGAACATTAGTTAATGCAACCTCTTATCCATTGCAAGCCGATCGTTGCTAAGTTTCCCTACTTAGTTTGTTGCGCCACGCATCGAAAATACTTTTGCTAAATGAGAATTTGAGCCTGAAACTTGAGATTACTTCACCCTATGATCATTGAATTGTTCCCATACTATTCATCGTAGTCTCTGAATTCATTTTCACACCTGAGCTAGTGGACGCAAGCTTGTATGTTGGATGAGCTTAACGCCGTTGAGAAAGTAGTTGAAGAAGTTTTGATTGACTTAATGGCTGAGAGAGTCATGTCATAAAGAAGGATGTCTACAGGTGTGCAAGCATCATCAATAGGAGGAGTCCAGGCTTCTCCCTCCACTACTCGTGGAGAAGGACCTTCCCCAACCACGACCGAGACAAGAACAAAGCACAGAGACAATATTGCAAACGACAAGTTGATCCCATGCATTATGTCGGTTTACATACCACATTTGAGTGGAAATATTAACCGTGACAGTGTACCCAGAGACTTTGAGTACACCTTGATCATCGTGTATCTTCCAAAAGGGGTGCTCACAGTACGTGCTAACCAGGATAAACTCGCAGCACTGAAATTTAATGATTTTAACCTTGGAGATTGCAAAACCTATAGCATGTTAGCTCCACATAAGTACTTAACCAAGAACAAAGGAAAAAATCCTAAGATTATCCCACAGTCTTGGACCCATAACCTTGCGCAGTCCACACTACTCAACATAATGAAGATCCCTCACTTTGGCAGACACCAGGAAGTCAACGCATGCGTCAAGTTGTTGTTGTCTTGCTACCACGATAGATACTTATGGTTGGACCGTCGCATCACTGTGGATCCGACTCTGATCAATCAGATCACAGGACTTAGCATGAAAGGCCCTAACCCACAAGACTTTTACCCAGGAAAGACCTCAGACCAAGCACTAGCACAATGGATAAAAGAAAATTACGGTGATGTAGAGAAAGCTACACGAGGCTACAAGGTAGCCTCTATCCAGAGTGGCACAATGCACCTTGCCTATTAGCTGATCGTGGGCAAGTTAGTTCATAAGAACATACCAACACAAGTGACTGGCTTCGTATTTGACCTTGCAGGGATGTGCACCGAGGGACTACAGATGAATTGGGCACAATATCTTGTAAACCAGTTGGAGATGGATTGCAGAGGAGCGCAAGACCAAGGGTATGAGTTCCACTTTAGTTGGTTTCTCATACTCATCTCTTTCATCACTTGGGAACTACTAGAGGGAGCCACTTTTTCAGAGATTGAACCTTTCAAACCACTAGCCATGAAGTTCTATACGCTATGGTACTCCAGTGACATGAACAAGCAATGGAAGTCCAATGTTGTCTTCCACACCTATTTCAACCAATTGAAGAATGCAATTCAGTCTACACCGCGAATCACCCCAAACATACTTCATAGGTTTAGACCTTTGATGAAATTCAGCATGGACCACCATTTCACCTATATTACAGCACGTGGTTATGAGTATAAACAAAAACTCCAATCCTACTATAAGCTGACAGAAGATGACTTGGAGGAGATTACCAAGGAATGGTCAACGGACCTCCTTCTTGCAGCGGACCCCGCAGACATGTCTGACGAGGAAAGCCCTGAAGCTATGCCAGATACACCTGGGCCAAGAAAGACTAAGAAGGATGATGAAGTTGAAGATGTCCCTAGCACGTCCACGAAGACTACTTCGATCTCACCTGTGCAGGGAGGTGATGGTGACAAACTAGGTGGCACAAAAGTTGAGCAAAATAGAAGCAAGGTTACTCCACCTAGAGAGGAGGATGATCCCTCCATGAAAAGAAATATTACACCACAAAAACCCTCCTCTTGAATGAAAGCTAAGGCCACCTGGACCACACTTAAACTACCCTTACCTCGGATGACTTTGACTTCTTAATTGTTGCGCTGAATCATGTTTCGCTAGAGCTCGTAGAAAATCAAGAAGCAAAGCATGAGGAGATATTCAACCAAATCAAGGGTGAACTCCAAGAAGTGTAGTAGGCACTCTAGTCCAGCCGAGCAGTTTCTATAGTGCCCTTGATAATTGAAACATCAGGAATAGGCAATGAGCCCACTCATCTACACCAGATCGCTGATCAAGTTGAAGCTCACCTTCGACGAGCCCAAGAAGACACATCACAAGCCACCCAGGCTTTGATGTAAGCACATAAATAACTTATAGAACAACAGAGTGAGGAAGAATGGGAAAATATTTCCTAAAAGAAAAGTGGGACGAGGAAAAGGCACAGTTTCTAGAAGAGAAATTTAAAGTATAGGAAAGGATTCACAAAGCACTTCATGCTGTGACGGTCATAGAAGTGAATATGGAAGACCATCTCCCACAACATGTGACCCAAATGGAAGAAGTAATCCAAAAACTCCAACAATGCATCATAGATATGGATCTCCACACCATGCTTGAGACCCCCCAAGAAATAAGAGATACAAAAGAGGCCACTACTCGAATTGCAGTTGGCCGATTAAAAACCTTTGCCTTGGAATGCAAGCAGCTAAGCACTAGAAGAACCCAGACTTATGAAACCCTCGCAGAGAATCCAGAATTGTAGACATTAGAGGCACAACTCCAAGAAGAAAAGAAGCATGCAGACACGCTATAGGTGTAGATAAAGACTTTGACCCTAATCGAAAGAATGAAGAGGTTCACAAAACAACACACAACCCAAGAACAGGTACATATACTGCAAAGTAAAGTGATGGAAATATCCCAACAACTTCATCCAATCCAAGAAAAGGCATGCCAACTGTTCGCTAAAATTGAAATCCAGGGAGATGAAATCGAACAGGTTGTCATCACTGTACAACAACGCCTGGAAGGACCGATCAATGACACAGTGATCCATAAATTCATTGAGAAAGAGGTTGTCGCATTGAAGCAGGTCGAAGTAGCTCGAGCCAAGCTGGAGGCATTCGACGTGGAATTGATGAGACCAGAGTGACTCGAGACGAGTCACAGGTGGGTGTTGGGGGCCTATTGGCCCTTGAACAAGTTTTGAAGAATACTTGGTCATATTTGACCATTTTTGGGACTTTGAAAACTTGCCAAAGATGGAGCACAACACGAAGCAGAAATTAGGGAAACTAGACCTATTTTTGGGTCCTTTTAAGGGTTTTGGGTTAATGTAATGGGAAAGGGATGTCGGCCCATGGGTTCACCCATGTTTAGGCCCATTTGTGTAATCTATAAATAGATACTTAAGCAATGTAAAAGAAAGGGGAGAGAGTAGTACATCTATGTGATGTATAGTTGATGGCTTAGTGCCAGGACTGGATCTGTGTGATCAGATGTATCTTGTAAATTCTCTGTGCATGATTGTAAGAAGCTCGCAAGTTTTTTTATTCTAAAGTGCAAGGAAGAAGGATATAGCGAGCTACGCAGATATTTTTTCATGTGTGAAGCAAGTATTGTTGAAGCTCTATGTTGTAACTGCTTGACTTAGATAATAAAGAAGAAGATCTTGTGGACGTAGCCCCAGGGTGGGGGTGAACCACGATAACTTTGTGTATTGTGCTATGTGCTACAACTTGATGTGTTTATCTCTTTCTTGGCTAAGTGCTTGATTTGATTAAATAGATTTAGTATGCTTTGTGCTTCTGAGATAGGAATGAATGTTAGATACGATATGTAATATGCTTAGTGCTTGATCTGTGGAACTTGATCTATCTTGTTGTGGCTAAGTGTTGAATTATCTTAGATCTAAGTACTCACTACAATACTCTGTGCTATCTGCAAAGTGCTGTAAGGGATGAATATTGATGGATAAACCATGCTATATGATTTCTAAGTTCTATAATCATAGATCTTTGTCCCATCTAAGGTTGCAGACATCTGAGTCCTACAACCACCCTTGCCTCTACCTCGGGTGAGACTTCATCTGCTTCATAGGTGTTGTTGAAAGGGAAGGTAGTTAGGTTTTTGTTCGTGAGATCTTGAGCATTGAACCCTGGGTCTACCCCTGTGCCAATAGTTCTTAACACAAAATAACAGAGATACAGTAAAACTAGTTTTCTATTCAATAATGAAATAAGCTGAAAACTATAAAATACATCGGAAACAAGCTTGCTGGAATGGTGTCGACTTATCTCTGAGAAGAGATGTGATGGATGCACTCATTCACAATAAGATCATTAAAATGAGGCTTTGAAGGCCTTTTTACAATAAGCAGGAATTTAAAAAACCCTAGACATCCAAAAACCTAACCCTAGGTGATGAAGCACCAAAAGTCACGTGGGCCCCGTTTGGGTAAGTTAGTACATCAACTTCCTGGGGTCGTAACTTTTGCATATGATATCCGTTTTAGGCATATGATAGCCTGTTGGAAAGGTATCTTCAAGGAGATTCGTTTTAGGAACAATATTGAGGGAACTTTAATATTGCAAACCTGTTTTCCCAAAAAACATCGTTTAGGGCCTCAAAATGGCTCCGGAAGTGAAAACTGCTAAAAATAGTAAATTACCAAAATTGCCAGAAAATTGTTTTGAGCCAGTTGGAAGAGGTGGGTGGTGAGTAATATCCATCTAGATCAATCCTCCCTCATTAGGAAGAAATGGTCTCCATTTCGTTGAGGTCCCCCATCAGATGAGGAAATTTCTGCTGAATTTGTCCTCGGGTGAGCCACTTGTCTTTGTGCAGGCACTGCCCTGCTTTGACCACTTGATAAAGATGGATCCTTTGTTTTCGAGTGCCCTTGATATGTGTGTCCAAAATATTATCATTGGATTCCTATTGTATGCAGTCGAGGTTGATCTCTATTGGTGTCAACTGTTTTTCTACTTCTGAGGTGTCCAATAATGGTGGGAAATAAGGGCGAAGGAGATCCACGTTGAACACTCAGTGTAGGCCAAGGTAAGGAGGAATGTTGAGCTCAAAAGAATCACCCCCCACAGACTTGGTGATAGTGTATGATCCATAATGGAGTGGGAGAAGATTTTGATGTGGTCCTGCAAAGTGTTCTTTCTGCAAGTGCAACCAAACTTTGTCCCCCACCTAAAACTTATGTGGCACCTGATGTTGATCATGGAGTTTGTTTGTACTTTTCATTAGAATTCTGTAGGATATCCTGAACCTATTGGTGGAAGTGATGGATCCACTCAATGAACTAAGTAGCTTTGTCAGCTTTAGTTGGATTAGGAGATGAGTCAGTCGAGGTGACCGCAAGGGGAAGTGCAACATCTAAGGGACCCAATGGTTGGAATCCCAACCCCACCTTAAAGGGGATGTGGCATGTTGAGTTATGCAGGGCTCGGTTGTAACTATGTTGGACATAGGGAAGGCTCTCATCCCATGTGCAAGGGTGCTTTGAATTATATATAGGAAGGATATGTACAATCATTCAATTTACAACCTCAGTTTGGCCATCTGTCTGGGGGTGGAAGGTTGTGGATTTGGTGAGCTTGGTGTCCAACAGTGACCAAAGGCTCGACCAAAATGTGATGAGAAATCGACTGTACCGATCTGAGACAATGGTTTGTGGGATTACAAAATGTACCCGGACTCGTTCAAATAATAACTTGGAAGTCGCCTCTATTGTGATGCTCTTCTTGCAGGCAACCAAAATCGTCATCTTAGAAAAGAGATCAACAACCACAAAACCACAGTCATTTCCCCACTTGGTGGATGAGAGGCTCGACATGTAGTCCATTGAGATGGATTCTCATGGCCTATCAGGAGGAGGAAGAGGGGTGTACAAGCCCTGTTTCTTAGTGGTCGATTTGGAAATAGTGAAAGCAGTGCAAGACCTAATATACTTGTTGACCTCTTGTCGAAGTTTCAACCAGTAGAAATCTTTTTGTAGCATCGCCACTATATTTTCAATGCCGAAGTGTCCTGACACTCGACTGTAGTGGGATTCCTAGAATAGATTCACTTGCTCTCTTGATGGAACATAGATATGGCCCAGACAACAAAACAAACCATCCTGAAGATGGAATTTATCGACAACTGCATTTGCACCCAACATTTGGTAGGTGGTGGCGAAGTCCGGGTCTGTCTCATAGAGTTAGGGCCATCCAGATGTCTCATGGCTACAAGAGTCTAGCACTGTAGTGAGTGTTGCGACTGGGGATCTATTGAGGCAATCAACGACGCGATTGGTGATTCTTGTTGGATACTTGATGTTGAGGTGGAATTGCTGCAAGTATGTGGACCATTTTTATGGCAATCATTCTACAATTTTCCCTGTGTCTGCATGAACTGCAATGGCTTATGATCAGTGTGGATGACTGTCTCCTTCCCAAGAATGTAATGTCTCCACTGGTGGCAGGCTTGAACAATGGAGTACATTTCTTTTTTGTAAGTAGGGTACTTACAAACAACATCTTACAATGTATCACTATGATAGGCCATGGGGTGGCCGTGTTGAGTGAGAACAACGCCCACAACCTAGTATGAAGCATCTGTCTCAATATCAAAGGGATTTTGTAGGTCTGGTAGTGAAATTACTAGGAATAAGCACAAGTGTTTCTTCAAATCATCGAACACTTATTGTTGGGACCGACCCCACACAAATTTTTCCTTACCACCACCCCTGTTTATTTGGTGAGGGCCCATGCAATATGGGAGAATCCCAACATGAACCTACGGTAGAAATTAGCAAGGCCCAAGAAGATATGTTGGCATGTTTTACAGGCAGCATATTCTTGTCATTGATGGAAAGTACAACAATGACGATGGATTAAGTACAGGAAGAAAGTGCCAGGCGGGCACCAGAAGTATTTTGGGAAGACGCAACAGAGCAAGCTCGATAAAATAAGAAGAGATAGTACATAGTATGTGTGTTTTTCATTGATGGCAAATATCATGACCAACAACACAGGGATAATGGCATGGCAATGGTAAGTTCAACAAGTGATTGTTGGATCCCATTCAGAAGCATAAACTCCAGGAGTCAAGGAAGAAGCTCTCGACAGAAAATTGCTAAATGCGAAACCACAACTTAATCTCCATTTAGGAGTTTTGGATACTGGGATTTGGAGGTGTCAAGGAAACTCACGACAAGAATGATGAAATTGTGAAATGCGAAACCACAACGTTTCGGATTTTTGGATATTGAGAGTTGGAGGAGTCAAGGAAGAAACTCACAGCAGGAACTCGTGATATGCAAAATCACAAAAAGATCTGGATTGTCAAATCATCAAGATTGTGGACCGTTTATCTGACTCCATTTCGAAGTTTCAGATACCGGGAGTTGGAGGAGTCAAGAGTTGAGACTCTTCATCACAGGTGCCCCGAAGTTGCGAAATGTGAAATGCCAAAATTCTGAAACAGGCACATCAACAAAGACTCCATTTCGAAGTTTTGCATACCGAGAAATCAGAGATCAAAGGAACTTTAAAATTTGAAGTAGCGAACCCCGAAATCCTGAAATAGACACGACAAAGGCCCGTGAAGTTTAGAAATCACTATAATATCTAGACCATTGGGTCCATAGGACACATGGTGAAAGATCGTCATTTCGCTGAGTGGAAAGTCAAAGGAACGGGGTTCCCTAACCTCTCGAACTCGCGATATGTGAAATCGCGAAATAATCCTAGTCGTTGGATCAAGGACAAATCTGCGTCATCAGACCTAGGAGGTGAATGTGGTAGACCATGTCATCAAGGACAGGTGGTAGCCTACGTCAGAAAGGACACATGGCACAATCATATAAGGACAAGTGTCAAGTTGATTTGGCATTTCAGGAACCTGGAAATCACAATTCTGAGTGACATGTGGAAGCCACAAGGATCACGACACATCATCGAGTGACGTCATTCTAGGAATTTATTTTCAGGAGTTTTAGCATCAACTCTCTCCCAAAGTCCCGAAAGCTGAAGTTCCGGGGTGGAGGAAAGCCGTACGATCACCACAGATTGTGGACCATTGATCTGAAGAGCGAAGTGCTCAAATGATTAGCGAGTGGTCATAGGCTGTGGTCACATCATCGAGAGTTGGAGGAAGGTGCTAACAACTAAACTCCATTTCCTAGATCGTGACTTGGAGAGTCAAGATGCCTTGCAACAGGAATTCGTGACATGCCTCGCAAGAGTCTCGACTGCTGGAGAGGCTAAGGAATCTCGGCATAACACCCAGTGATGATGGATGCATGGGTTTAACCGCCAGAGAAGCTGAAGAGTTGCAATGATGATCAGGTAGAGCACTCGACATGGGGAGAGCATGCAGAAGCATTGTGAATAGAGGATGCAGAAGATGCACAATGAGAATAAAAACGCAGAACAAATAAAAGATTGGGTGTTGTTGAGAGTGATTCAGGTGTGTAGAAGGAGGTAGAGTGCAGCAGTTGAAATGCATAGAAGAGGAATGGTGCATAGAAGGGACATGGTGCACAAAGCATAAAAGGAAGAAGAACATAAAGTATAAGGAAGGTGTGCAGGAAGACACTGATGCAGACAGAGCAGGGCAGTGTACCAGAACAGTGATGATACTGGTAAGCCATTGATGAACATTATATCACTATGATAAGTTTCAGTAGCAAAGATTGATATTTTAGGGTGGTAGGGAGGTGCTAGGGAGGACTGTTGTCCTCAAAGGTTCAAGTGGGTTCTTGAACACAGGGAGTTGTAGCTTCCATCAGGTTGCAGCCAGAGAAACCATGGTGGAAACGTGGTGCAAGGGAGAACTTTTGTTCTTTGTTTTACAGGTTGGTTCCTGTGTGACTGGAAGTTGGTGCTTCCATCCAGTTGGTTCTGGAACACTTAGGGAGTTGTTGCTTCCTTCTAGTGGGTGCTAGAGAAACTAGGGAGTTGGTGCTTCCTTCTAGTGGGTTCTAGAGAAACCAAGGAGTTGGTGCTTCCTTCTAGTGGGTGCTAGAGAAACCAGGGAGTTGGTGCTTCCTTCTAGTGGATGATAGAGAAACCAAGGAGTTGGTGCTTCCTTCTAGTAGGTGCTAGAGAAAACAGAGAGTTGGTGCTCTCAGCAAGTTGCAACTTGCAAAATAGAGGTTGTAGCCTCATAATGAGTTGGAGCTCATATGTATGATAATGTACAGAATTTAAAGATTACTTACCATACCAAGAAGAAGAGGTTTTTACCCTTTATGGGTTTCCTCAGGAAATATCTGTCTTTGTATATTTCATATGTGTGACTGATGTCAAATGTTCTATTTCTTACCTCCCTGCATTATTGTGATTGTCATTAAGTGCTCTGCAAAAAGTTTAAAATAAGCATAATTGTTTAAGAACGGTAACAACTTATTCACCCCCCCCCCTCTCATTTCTTAAACAATTGGTATCAGATCCGGCCCCTTTTATCTAAGGGTAGATCCTAGAGCTTAAACATGTAAAGCCATGAAAGAAATTCAACCAATAAGGCCCCTCTGTTCAATGGAACAAACTTTGTCTTCTAGAAAGTTAGAATGAGAACCTACATAATGGCTTTAGGTGCAGATGTCTAGGATGTGGTAGATACTGGTTATGAAAAGACAGTTGTACTAGCTAATAAGGATGACAAGCTAGAATTCAGCTTCAATGCTAAGGCTATGAATGTTATCTTGAGTGGGCTTGCATAAGCATAATTTGTAAAAGTTATGCATTTAGAAACTGCCAAAGAAACGTGGGACAAACTCATTAGCAGTTATGAAGGTAATGAGAAGGTAAAAGATGCCAAGTTTCAAACCTACAGAGTATAGTTTGAAGAGCTATAGATTAAAGAAGATGAAACCATTGGGAAGTATTTTCTGAGAATTGAAGAACTAGTAAATGTAATGAAAGCACTTGGTGAAAAAATTGAGGAACCCTCTTTAGTTAAGAAAATTTTGAGATCTCTGCCAGATAGGTTCAACCCAAAGGTCTCAACTATAGAAGAACTTAATGATATAAAGGCTTTGTATTTTGATCAACTTCTAGGAATGTTTACTGCATATGAAATGAGGATAGTTACAGATAAACCCACCTCTAGAGAAGCATCATTTAAAGCAGATAAGAATGAAGATTTTGAGCCTGATGAAATTGAAGAAAAATTTGTGAGAAGACTAAAGAAAGGATTAGGAAAGTACCAAGGTAAGCTGCCCTTCAAATATTTCAACTGTGGTAAGATAGGGCATTTTGCAAATAAATTTCCACACAAGAAACATCATCAGAACTCTGAATTTGAAAAGAAGTTCAAACCTAAGAGATTTGGCAGAAATAAAAGTTTATGTGTAAACGATGTTAACTCTTTAGAAGACATAGATAGTGACTCCTCGCATGAAGATAAGGACAGTGACTTAATGCTTATGGCCCAAGATGATTATGATTATAAAATCACAGGAAGTGAGACTAATGAAGAAGAAGTTGTGGTTGATATGGAAGGAGAACTGATCAGTGCACTGGAAGAGATTAACAGACTCAGAATTAAGAACAGAAAGCAAAAACAATTGCTGATATAGTTCGAGAAAGACAGTAAACAACCTGATGAAGACTTTGCCCTGCTAAAAGTGGAATTAGAAGAGGCAAAGAAAATCGAGGACATTTTGAAATAACAATTATCAGAAAAGAAGGCAAGCTGTAAAGCTCTGGAAGAAGAAGTAGTGAAAAATAGGAAAGAGTTGGAGAAGTTTCAAGCCTTGTATCATCAAAATTTGTCAAGTATCAAAGCCTCAGAAGGATTAGCCACCATTTTGAATCGACAAAGGAATCCAAAGTTGAAAATAGGTTTGGGTTATGAAGAGAGATCAAGTACTGTTCATCTGAGTAACAAAGAATTCATCAAGTTTGTCAAATCTACAACCAATGACGACAACAAACCTGCAGAAACAAAGGAAGATAATCAACCGCCCAGGAGGAGTAAAGAAAAAGGTGTCAGAACTGAATCTGTAGAACAAGGAAATAATACACTCCCTGCTCAAGGAAATCATCAACATGGAAGAAATCGATTTGCTCAAAGAAGACAACCATTTTCCAGGTACAAAGAATTTTTCTATGGATATTGTTTCTACTGTTCTAACTTTGGTCACAAAGCTGTAAATTGTTCCTTAAGACTTAGACATGAGAAATTAAGATTTCCAAGGAATAAATATCTGCCACAACAAAGAATGATACAGCCAAGTAACAAACCATCACATATTGCAAATTTCCAAATTAAGTCTAGAGACATGCAACTGAGGAGGTCAAGAAATAATAAACAATCAATGAGTAGACAACGCTGCAACAATAACTTTGACCTATTGAACAATGAGATTGAATGTTATAACTGTCACAACTTTGGCCAAAAAGATGCAAAATTCCATCTGAAGAATTACAAAGAAGATCCAAGGATAAATTTCTTAGATAGAAAGGCCAGCACATGGAAAAGGAAAGATACTGAAAAATGTGGTGTAGCACTTTCAACTCAAAAACAAAAGGCCTCTGGGAATATAGACAATGGATGTTCCAAACACATGACTGGAGACAAGGATAAGCTTCTATCCATAAGTAAAAGCAAAACAGGAAATGTGATCCTTGAAAATGATGAACCAGGTAAAATCAAGGATATAGGGATGGTGAGTTTGAGTAATGACAAAGGAGATGCCTAGTACGTTCTGCTTGTGGATGGTTTGAAACATAATTTGCTTAGTACAAGTCAAAAGTGTGACAGAGGCAGTGAATAAAAGCATAAGGAAAATTAATGATCTTAATATTAAATCCTTCCCTACAAGTAAAGAAGAAGACACATATACAATAAAAGAATGTTCAGTTAGCATCTATCCCATGGAAGAAGTAGAAGAAGAATCATGTCTTAAGATGAAAGCTGAAGTTTTGAAGGTTGAGAAGTCAAACACCCAAAGCAATTTCTTAAATAGCTCCATGACCCTGGATAAGCTCTTGGATAGTCAAATATCACCAAATGAAAAATCTGGTATTGGATACAACAAGGAAGAAATCAGTACTCCTAAGAAACCTGATACAGGTCCGTCTGTGAAAAAGAAAAGCAAGTATGAGAGTGGTTGTAGAGGTTTTTTCTTGTGATTGAATATGGTCATAAAAGCCTTGGATTGTATGCATCATGGAAGAAAAATGAAATTGCAGTAATAGAGATCAATGAGAATCAATGGTGAGATCCAAGGGTTGTTTGAAAAGTACGAGCTATAATTACGCAAAGTGTCAGTAGGACAACATCTTCAACAACAACATTTTGTTTTACAAAATGATATAAATGACATCTTGCAGAGATAACAAGAGGAAAGACCTTATCAAGGAAAGCTAACCTTTTAGGAACAAAGGGGGAAAATAGTCAGAAGCAGAGAGATAACAGTGACAGGGGGAGTCATCCAGTTATGACAAGCAAAGGTTGATGAAGGAGTCCCAGTAAGAGAGGTGAGCAATTTTGAGTATTCTACAGAGGATACAACGGAAGCTGAAGATGAATAGGTCCAAGAATCAGAAGGAGAAGACTCTGGTTTAGATACAAATATTTTGGAGGCCTCAAATAAGAGAGTCCATCCTGTCAGGGGGAGTTTGTGTTGGTTTAATATTTGATACCTCCTACAAATACTGCAACAGCTCAGGGGGAACATGTGTTCTTTGACATTGATGTCAAAGGGGGAGAAAAGAGTTCGGGTGCCTTTGTTTCCATCAATGCCAAAGGGGGAGATTGTTGGCATGTTTTACAGGCATCGTAGTCTTGTCATTGATGGCAAGTACAACAACGACGATGGCTTAAGTACAGGAAGAAAGTGCCAGGAGGGCACTAGAAGTATATTGGGAAGATGCAGCAGAGAAAGCTCAATAAGATCAGAAGAGATAGTGTAGAGTATGTGTGTTTTTCATTGATGGCAAAGATCATGATCAACAGTGCAGGGATAATGGCATGGCAATGGCAAGTTCAACAAGTGATCGTTGGATCCCATTTAGAAGCGTAATCTCCAAGAGTCAAGGAAGCAACTCATGACAGAAAATCACTAAATGCGAAACCACGACTTAATCTCCATTTCGGAGTTTCAGATACCAGAAGTTGGAGGTGTCAAGGAAAATCACGACAAGAATGATGAATCACGAAATGAGAAACCAAGACGTTTCGGAGTTTCGGATACTGGGAGTTGGAGGAGTCAAGGAAGCAACTCATGGCATGAACTTGCGATATGCGAAATCACAAAAATATTTGGAGTGTCGAATCATCAAGATTGTGGACTGTTGATCTGAATCCATTTCAGAGTTTCAGATATTGGGAGTTGGAGGAGTCAAGAGTCGAGACTCTTCATCACAGGAGTCCCGAAGTTGCAAAATGTGAAATGCTGAAATCCCGAAATAGGCACATCAACAAAGACTCCATTTCGGAGTTTCGCATACCGGGAAATCAAAATATCAAAGGAACTTTAACCTTTGAAGTAGAGAACCCCAAAATCCCAAAACAGACACGACGAAGGCCCATGAAGTTTCGAAATCATGATAAGATCTACACCATTGGGTCCATAGGACACGTGGCGAAAGATCGTCATTTTGCTGACTGGAAAGTCAAAGGAATGGGATTCTCTAACCTCTTGAACTCACGATATGCGAAATCGCGAAATAATCCTAGTCGTTGGATCAAGGACAAATCTACATCGTCGGACCCAGGAGGTGAATGTGGCAGACCATGTTAGCAAGGACAGATGGAAGCCTACGTCAGAAAGGACACATGGTGCAATCATATAAGGACAAGTTTCAAGTTGATTTGGCATTTCAGGAACCTAGAAATCACAATTCTGAGTGACACATGGAAAACACACAGATCATGACACATCATCGAGTGACGTCATTCTAGGAATTTAGTTTTGGGAGTTTTCGCATCAACTCTCTCCTAAAGTCCTGAAAGGTGAAGTTTTGGGGCGGAGGATAGTCATTCGATCACCATGGATCGTGGACCGTTGATCTGAAGAGAGAAGTGCTCAAATGATTAGCGAGTGGTCATAGGCTGTGGTCACATCATCTAGAGTTGGAGGAAGGTGCTAACAACTAAACTCCATTTCCGAGATCGCGACTTCGAGAGTCGAGATGCCTCGCAATAGGAATTCGCGACATGCGAAATGCCAAAATGTCGAACTCCGAAAACACCTTTTGGTGTAGGCTGTGGTCACCGTCAGTGGTCATGTGAGAGGGAAGAGATAGCATCAAGTTAAGCTCCTTTTTGGTGATCATAACATGAAGAGTCGAGACTCTTCACCACAGGAAGGTCGAAATGCGAAATGGCGAAATCAATGCGAGACCCTGTGCTTGTAATCCAACGGTGTTGGATACTTGGAAATATGATCGAAGAGATACTGTTGCTCTTCATAGTTAACCGATCAGTTATGGTTTAGTTAGCAGAACTGAATTATGACTCTTGGACGATTGGCAATTCAATTGTTGATGCGTTTTTTGGAGGTTCACAGTGTAACTGCTAGAAAGGATTGATGGTTTTTTCCAAAGGACTGGAAGAGACTTCAGGGTGATTGCCATAGAAGATGAAGAGTATCGAGGCATATTCCAGTGGCATGAAGACTGGTCATAGAGGCTATTCATAGATGTAGGACCGTTGGAGCCTGGAACTGCAACAAAGGGAATGAGCTCGACTGTGGCAGAGAAGACAAAGAGTCTCAACTGCTGGAGAGGATAAGTAATCTTGGCATAACACCCAGTGATGATGGATGCATGGGTTTAACTGCCAAAGAAGCTGAAGAGTTGCAATGATGATCAGGTAGAGCACTCGACATGGGGAGAGCATGCAAAAGAATTGTGTGCGGTTTGGTGTAGGGTTTTTGGTGCAGCGTTGTCAGCTGGTCCAACCACTTGATGACCTCTATTGAGATGGGGTTCTTCTGGCTACCGCTATCAATGATGAAGGGTAGAGAGGTGCCTTTTACCCACATCTATGAATGGAAGAGGTGCTCTCCTTCTTCTGGCTCGTCTAGTTCACCAAGCTGGAGCTTGGTGGTAGCAACGATGGCACTGGGTTCCGTGTCAATGATTCATCTTCCCCTTTCTGGTTCTGGCTCAGTGTCAGAATCCACATCTGATTCAGAGGATTTCACTTTGGCCACCAGTGACTGCTTTGAGCGACAGTCAACAATGTTATGCCAAGGGATCTTATGGAAGTTGCACCACTTCCCGGTATATTTCTTTGTCATTCTAGTGTCCTTCTTTGCTTGCGGCTTGGAATGGTTGTCTTGATACTATCCATATTTTCTCTGTCCTTTGTTATGTGGGTTGGGGCTTCCCTTTCCTAGATTTTGTTGTGATGAGTTCCCAGGCCCAAATTGTCGCATTTTTGTTTGAGCTTCTACTTGATTTTGACGACATATCGGTAGGCCGTGCCCAAAGATGAGATGTCTAGAAATTCCATTTCGTTCTAGATGTATCTATGCAGAGCACCACAAAACTAGAGCACCAGATGTCACTCCCAATCTTTGATACCCAGCTTGGTTGCCAAGGTATGGAAGATATTTGTGAAATCTAGCATTGCTTGGTCTCTTTCTTGCCACAGTGTGGTCCATTTGGTATACAGGTCGTCATAAATTCCGACAGGGTAGTATTGTTCCTTAATAACATCCCTGAAGGATTCCCAGGTGGTTGTGACTGTAAATAATGAGGGTTCCTCTATTTCCTTTTGCTCACAGAAATTTTCCCACCAATCTTTGACATGGGGAATAACTTTGAGGAGCGCAAAAGTAATCTTTTCTCTAATCGAAAAGTTATGGATAGAAAAATAACCTTCTAGTAGATTCAACCACTTGTCTATGACATTTGCGTCTATCTAAAATTCAAATATAAGAATATCAAAATTTATTTGTACCTTGAAGGGGGCGACTCCTCCGTTCGAAGAAGATGTGTCGCTTGTTGGTAGCCGCCGAAGGATTTGTGCGAAACTATCCATCATCTTGTTCCTATGTTGCATGAGGGCTTCCTAAATCAATAGTTTGAAAGGATCTCTTTTCCTGTCATATTTATTTTCTCTTGCCATGAGAGGTCTCTTGGGCATGCGAGAGATTTTGTCCTCAAGAGAAACAAGCTCGAGACCTAACTCTTTGTACTCCGACCTCGTTGGGGACATGCATTAAGACGACAAGGAGCGAACCGCTCTGATACCACTGATATGGATTTTATGAGAAGAACAAAATGAATAAAAATTATTACAGTTGCTTAACAAAAAATAACAGAGATACAATAAGATTGGTTTTCTATTCAATAATGAAATAAGCTGAAAATTGTAAAATGCAACGGAAACAAGCTTGCTAGAATGGTGGCGACTTATCTCTAAGAAGAGATGTGACAGTTACACTCATTCGCAAGAAGATCATTAAAATGAGGCTATGAAGGAATTTTTACAATAAGTAGGAATGTCAAAAACCCTAGACATCCAAAAACCTAACCCTAGGAGATGAAGCACCAAAAGTCACGTGGGCCCTGTTTGGGTAAGTTAGTACATCAACTTGTCGGGGTTGTAACTTTTTCATACGATATCCGTTTTAGGTGTATGATAGCCCGTTGGAAAGGTATTGTTGAGGAGATTAATTTTAGGTGAAATATAGAAGGAACTTTAATATTTCAAACCTTTTTTTCCCAAAAAACATCGTTTAGGGCCTCAAAACGACTCTGAAAGTGAAAACTGCTAAAAATAGTAAATTACCAAAATTGCTAGAAAACGGTTTTGAGCCAGTTGGAAGAGGTAGGTGGCCATCGATATCCATATGGATCAATCCTCCCTCCTTAGGAAGAAATGGTCTCCATTGCGTTGAGGTACCCCGTCAGATGAGGAAATTGTTGTTGAATTTGGCCCCGGGTGAGCCACTTGCCTTGGTGCAGGAGCTGGCCTTCTTTGACGGCTCGATAAATATGGATCCTTTGTTGTTGAGTGCCCCTGATTTGTGTTTCCACAATATGATCATTGGATGCATGTTGTATGCAGTCGGGGTTGAACTTTGTTGGTGCCAATTGTTCTGCTACTTCTGAGGTGTCCAATAATGGTGGGAAATAAGGGCGAAGGAGATCCATGTTGAACACTGGGTGCAAGCAAAGGAAAGGAGGAATGTTGAGCTCAAAAGAATTATCCCCCACGACCTTGGTGATAGTGTACAACCCATAGCGGGGTGGGCGAAGCTTCTGATGGGGTCATGTAAGGTGTTCTTTATGTAAGTGCAACCAAAAATTTTCTCCCACTTGAAACTTATGTGGCACCCGATGTTGATCATAGTGTTAATTGTACTTGTCATTGGAATTATGTAGGATATCCTGAACCTATTGGCGGATGTGCTAGATCTTCTCAATGAACCGGGTGTCTTTGTCTACTTCAGTTGGAGCAGGAGATGAATCAGTCGAGGTGACTACAAGGGGAAGTGCAACATCTAAGGGACCCAATGGTTGGAATCCCAACCCCACCTTAAAGGGGTTGTGGTTGGTTGAGCTATGCAGGGATCAGTTGTAACTATGCTTGACATAAGGAAGGTTCTCATCCCATGTGTGTGGGTTCTTTGAATTATACATGCGAAGGATATGCACAATCATTCGATTTACAACCTCGGTTTGACCATCTGTCTGGGGGTGGAAGGTCGTGGATTTGGTGAGCTTGGTGTCCAGCAATGACCAGAGGCTCGACCAAAATGTGCTGGGAATTCGACTATCCCAATCTGAGACAATGGTTTGTGGGATTCCAAAATGTACCCAGACTCATTCAAAGAAGAGCTTGGCAGTGGCCTCTGTTGTGATGATCTTCTTGCAAGCAACCAAAATCACCATCTTAGAAAAGAGATCAACAACCAAAAAAACACAGTCATTTACCCGCTTGGTGGACAGGAGGCCCGACATGTAGTCCATTGAGATGGATTCCCATGGTCTGTCAGGAGTAGGAAGAGAGGTGTACATGCTCTGATTCTTAGTGTTCGGTTTGGCATTAGCGCAGGAAGTGCAGGACCTGATATATTTCCTGACCTCTTGTTAAAGTTTTGTCAAGTAGAAATGTTTCTGTAGCATCACCATTATCTTTTTGACACCGATGTGTCCTGCCACCTGACTGTAGTGGGATTCCCAGATCATCTTTTCTCGCTCGCTTGATGGAACACAGATATGGCCCAGACAACACAACAACCCATCCTGAAGATGGAAATTATCGACAATTGTGTTTGCACCCAACATTTGGTGGTGGTGAAGTCTAGGTATATCTCATAGAGTTGGGGCCATCTAGATGTCTCATGGCTGCAAGAGTCTAGCACCGTGGTAAGTGCCATGACTAGAAGTCTGCTGAGGCAATAAACGACGTGATTAGTGCTTCCTATTTCATACTTGATGTTGAGTTGGAATTGATACAAGTATGTGGACCACTTTTGATGGAGATCATTCTACAATTTTCCCTGTGTTTGCATGAATTGTAGTGGCTTATGATCAGTGTGGATGACTATCTCCTTCCCAAGAATGTAATGTCTATATTGGCGACAAGCTTGCACAGTGGAGTACATTTCTTTGTTGTAAGTAGGTTACTTATGGACAACATTTGATAGTGTCTCACTATGATAGGCCACGGGGTGGTCGTGCTACATGAGAATGGTTCCCATAGCATAGTCTGAAGCATATGTCTCGATCTCAAAGGAATGTTGTAGGTCTGGTAGTGAAAGTAATGGGGATGAGCACAAGTGTTTCTTAAAATCATCGAACGCTTGTTGTTGGGAATGGCCCCACACAAATTTCTCCTTACCACCACCCCTATTTATTTGGCTGAGGACCCATGCAATATGGGAGAATCCCAACACGAACCTGCGGTAGAAATTGGCAAAGGCCCAAGAAGCTTCGAAGCTCAGTGAGTGTGGTTGGGGTTGGCTAGTCACGGATGACTTAGATCTTGGATGGATCCACATGTACGCCATGTTGATCAATGATGTATCCCAGGTAATGGACCTTGTCCATGTCGAAGGAGCATTTTTCCAAGTTGGCGTATAGCTTGTGTTGCGGCAGGGTGTGTAGAACCTGTTGACTATGTTGCAAGTGTTTGACCCAAGTCTTGTTGTAAATGAGAATGTCATCCATATACACTACTACAAAATTTTTGGTGATTGGTCGCAGGATATCATCCATCATCCTCTTGAAAGTGCCCGGAGCATTTTTCAAACCAAAGAGCATGACCAACCATTCAAAAAGGCTTTCCTTTGACTTGAATGTGGTCTTCCATACATCTGTATGTTCTATTAGGACCTGGTGGTAGCCATACTTCATATCAATCTTACTGAAGTATTTCCCCCCCGTGATTTGATCAAGGAGGTTGTCGATTCGGGGAATCGGGTATTGGTTTCTGACTGTGATTTTATTTAGAGCCCGGTAATCAATGCAGAGTCGCCAGGTTCCATATTTATTTTGTATCAAAATGATTATACTCCCTCAAGGTGATGAGATGGGATGGATGTGCCCCTTGTGGAGCAGTTCTTGGACCTGTCGCTTGATTTCCTCATTCTCTAACATAGAGTAGATATAGACTGGCCCATTGGGAAACGATGCACCAGGGGTTAGATCGATGGGGTGATTGACCTGGTAGTGAATAGGTACCCCTGTAGGTGAGGAGAAGATATTCGAGTATTCTTCCATGACCTTATCTACTTTCTTCTACTGTGTGGAGAGGTCGGCCATAGAGACCCTGGATGTGGCTGCGATCTTTCTCTTATTCTGAGAGAGAATCATGAACAATACAAACTTCCCCATATGAGAGATGAACTTCCTACATTGCTTAGCAGAGATCAAGGAAATAACACTAGGTGGCACTGCCTCGGGTATCCTGTACATTTTCCTATTCAAAGTAATAATAACACTACGAGGCCTAGACTCATATACAACATGACGTTTCCATAAATAAGGTTGGCCCAAAAGAACATCACAAACTTCGAGAGGAGAAACATCACACAATACCTCATATTTGAAGGGCTTGATGTCATACGACAATCAACACTGTTGGCTGACATGAAGATCGCTTCCTTGGTGGAGCCATCCAATGGTGTAGGGTTGTGGGTGCAGTGTTGTCGGTAGGGCCAGCCGCTTGATGACCTCTGATGAGATGAGGTTATTATGGCCACTACTATCAATGATGAAGTGTAGCAGGGTGCCTTTTACCCACATATGTGAATGGAAGAGGTGCTCTCCTTCTTCTGGATCATATGATTCACCAAGATGGAGCTTGGTGGTAGAAACAGTGGCACTGGGTTCCATGTCAATGATCTGTCTTCCCATTTATGGTTCTGGATCAGAGTTAGAATCCACATCTGATTCAAAGGCTTTCACTTCGGCCACCAATGACTGCTTTGAGAAGCAGTTAGTAGTGTTGTGCCAAGGGCTCTTATGAAAGTCACACCACTTCTCGGTATATTTCTTTGTCTTTTTGGTGTCCTTCTTTGCTTGTGGCTTGGACTGGTTGTCCTAATACTATCCAAATTTTATCTTTCCTTTGTTCCGTGGGTTGGGGCTTCCCTTTCTTGGATTTTTTTGTGAGGGGTTCCTAGGCCCAAATTATCACATCTTTTGTTTGAGCTTCTGCTTGATTTTGACGACATATCGATAGGCCGCGCCCAAGGATGAGATGTCCAGGAATTCCATTTCAGTCTGGATGTATCTATGCAGAGCACCCTGATACTTGAGCACTAGATCTCACTCTGAATCTTTGATACCCAACTTGGTACACAAGGTATGGAAGATATTTGTGAAATCTGGCACTGCTTGGTCTCTTTCTTGCCGCAATGTGGTCCATTTGGTATACAGGTCATCATACCTTCTGACAGGGTAGTATTGTTCCTTAATAGCATCCCTAAAGGATTCCTAGGTGGTCGTGACTGTAAATAATGAGGGTTCCTCTTTTTCCTTTTGTTCACATAAAGTTTCCCACCAATCTTTGACATGGGGAACAACTTTGAGGAGCACAAAAGTAATCTTTTCTCTATTCAAAAAATTATGGACAAAAAAATACCCTTCTAGTAGATTCAACCACTTGTCTATGGTATATGTGTCTATATGACCTTCAAATATAGGAATATTGAAGTTTTTTTGTACCTTTAAGGGGGCAGCACCTCCGTTCGAAGAAGATGCATCGCCTGTTGGTAGTCGTCGAAGGATTTGCGTGAAACTATCCATCATCTTGTTCCTCTGTTGCGTGAGGGATTCATCAATCAATAGTTTGAAAGGATCTGTTGTCTCGCCATATTTATTTTCTCCTACCATGAGAGGTTTCTTGGGTGTGCGAGAGATTTTGTCCTCAAGAGAAACAAGCTCGAGGCCCAACTCTTTGTACTCCGACCTCATTGGGGACATGCATTAAGACGACAAGGAGAAGACTGCTCTGATACCACTGATCCGGATTTTATGAGCATAACGAAATGAATACATATTATTAACAGGTGATTAACACAAAATAATAGAGATACAATAAAACTGGTTTTCTATTCAATAATGAAATAAGCTGAAAACTGTAAAATGCAGCGGAAACAAGCTTGCTGGAATGGTGGCGGCTTATCTCTGAGAAGAGATGTGACGACTGTGCTCATTCACAAGAATATCATTACAATGAGGCTCTGAAGGCATTTTTACAATAATAAGGAATGTCAAAAACCCCAGACATCCAAAAACCCAACCCTAGGAGATGAAGCGCCAAAAGTCATGTGGGCCCCGTTTGCGTAAGTTAGTACATCAACTTCCTGGGGTCGTAACTTTTACATACGATATCAGTTTTAGGTGTATGATATCCCATGTGAAAGGTATCATTGAGGAGATTCATTTTAGGCACAATATCGAAGGAAATTCTATATTGCAGACCTATTTTCCCAAAAAACATCATTTAGGGCCTCAAAACAACTCTCGAAGTGAAAACTGCTAAAAATAGTAAATTACCAAAATTGCCAGAAAACTATTTTGAGCCAGTTGGAAGAGGTGGGTGGCCATCGATATCTATCTGTATCAATGAACCATTAAGTAAGCCCTAAAACCATATCGCTACCACACTTACTCTTGAAGGGTTTTTACTTTTCCTGTCAATCTCGGGACCTATCCCTCTACCTAGGTTATTTTATTTCTTGTCTAGGTGACACACATAATAGGGTTGGATGAAGGCCCTTCTATACTTAAACTTGTTAACTCACATGGGGTATTAGTCTGGTGTGATTCTTGAAGGGGATACTGAGGTGAATTTTATTACATGGATTATATCTTAATTTGTAGCTTACTTTGCATGTTTTAAGGACTAATGATTCTTATGAACTTTGGCTAACCATGTTTTATACTCTTATTTTTTTTGGATGGCCCCTACATGGTTATTTAATGGAAATCCTAGGATTGAACACATGAAGTTGTACCTTTATTGTAGGACTTTGGAACGTGTGATGTGTTATAATATTGTGCTCGTTTCACCATAAGCAATGTTACACCATTATTACCCAAGCATAGGCACAAAGCCACCCCCGAGCACCTTAACCTTTGATAGAAATAAATGATTCTAGGAAGACTCACTAGAACCAACAAATAAACCAGGGTATCACACCTTCTCCAAAGGTAGTGCACAATATAGAGTTACCAAAAGTCTGAACAGGGAATTACTTCACACCTGCAACTGCAACAACTCCTCCTCAACACTTTCACCTTGCTTCTAGATGATTGAGTGTGTGTACAAATGAGCTAGAGTGCCTCCTATTTATACTAATATAGCTAGGTGAACAATTGTCTCTTCAAGTAGGGATGACCTATCCTTTTCTGCATATAATACTTCAATATTACTTATTTTGCTGATCCGACTTGTATTCTAGGGTTTTTGAACATTTGTTTAGGTTTTCTCTTGCTTCTGGAATATTTTATTCTAGTCAAAGGTTTATCCATGGAGATTAATACCTCCCATAGCTACCAAAATATCAAGACTCCCTTTTAGCTAGGGAGGTATTTAACCATGATGTTCCCTTCTAGTCTTCATAGCCTTACTTGCTATTCCATGATTCTCTCGCCATGGTTACAAATACCATGCTATTAGTAGCATCATTACATCACACATGGATACACCCATGTGGACCTGTCAATCTCGTCTAGGGGCCACAACCCGCCATAGAACACTAGAGATACACCTTGTAGTGTGTCTCACCATCATCATCATGGGATACACCCGCATGACATGCTCACCCATGGATACACCCATCTTGTGAGTATCATCAATACTATCATCATTATCCATCCATCTCATATGGCATGGGAAATACCTACATGGTCTTACAGAGTAGTAGCACCACTAGAGCTAGACAATATATCTCATGATCACCCAAATCATATTACGAGCAACACCATCACATCCATACATGTTCTTGACTACGCCACTAGAATACCAGACTGTCTCACTAGTGTATCAACAAATCAACATACTAGACCATCTCACTGGAGTAGCCTACAACTCAGAATAAATCCTAAAACTTGGCACAAGGCCTACAACTCGCCATGAAGCCTACAACTCGACACAAGGCCTAAAAATCGACACGAATCCTACAACTCGACATGAAGCCTAGAACTCGGCATGAAGCCTACAACTTGGCATGAATCCTACAACTCGACACAAATCCTACAACTCGGCACGAAGGCCTAAAACTCGACATAAAGCCTTGAAATCAACACAAAGGCCTACAACTCAACACCAAGCCTACAACTCAAAATGAAGGCCTACACAATCCTTCTTCTCGAATTATACCATCAAATCCCTCTAACTGAGAGAATCCTCAAACCACTCTTCCATATGCTGAATGACACTATGCATCCTCCAAAGTGTCACAAAATATTTCTTCTTCCTGATCACTAAATCCCTATGAAGTTTGACTCCCTCTGAGTCCTTTCAAGTCTTGTTTTATGTGGCACCCTTCTTGGAATATGTAGGATAACCTACCCTGAACATGAACACCAAGAGAAAAATTATTTCCAATGTAATAAAATTTTGTATAAGGACATATCAATTTCATGGTAATTCATTAGAGCATTACCAAGGTGTCCTTCCTGAGAACAAGAATAAGAAATTTCTCCTAGAGAAGATGTTAGTTCATATTGCAATTAAGTACAATAAGCATTTATATTAATATTACACGCTATTACGTATTCATTTGTTCCTAGAATTACTAAAATCTAAAGGATTGCAATACTTAAGTAGCAATAAAAATATCAAACCTGATATGCAAACCTGGAGTCCGGCTATTGTTCCGCTTGAGTTAATTTTCTTCTGAAACAAGTATTCTTTCCAACCTAGAGAGTGTGTTGTTCCTTTGAATGTATTATATCTGAGATATTTCTGGCTCTACGATTACTTCTTGGACAAATATCTCTTCTCTTTCTAGAGATTCAAATATGTAGTAGTTTCTTTTTATTGTTTCTCCTACTCCACGTTCATGTGCTTGCAAGCTCCAAAAATCAAAATCGTCATCCTTTGATTGCTTCTCTTCAGTCCACGGTTCCATAATTTTAACCTTTGTTCTTTGCAAGGATGATGTCAATCCTTGTCTTCCATGCTCTACCAAGAGACCATGCATCTGTTGCGTCACTTTGATTTCATGGAGGAAACTATCTTTGACTTTGATCTTGAACAATCTCTTGACTTTGACTAGTCAAACATTGACTTTGACACACAAATTCAACTTTGACGTTTTTGATGGCTGAGGGTACTAGGAGATGCGTTGGGTTAGGGAACACTAGGATATCCAAGAATTATTCCAAACACTTCACTTAAAGTTCCTGAACACTCATGTTAGGGTTTGTTGTTGCTGCAAGATAAAAAACCCTAGCTGCAACTGCAATTGTGCTACAACGACCTTAACAGAGAACCGTGGATCTACCTTCCAATGGTTAGATTGTTTCGAAGGTGGTGTGGGCCCATAACCTATTTGAATGTTGTGCTTGTTTCACCATAAGAAATGATACTCCATTGCTACCCAACCATCGACACAAATCCACCCTCGAGCACTTTAACCTTTGACAGAAAGAAATGATTATGGGAAGCCTCACTAGAACCAAAAAATAAACCAGAGTAGCGCACCTTCTCCAAAGGTAGTGCACAAGATAGAGTTACCAAAAGACTGAACAAAGAATTACTGTACACCTGCAAATACTGTAGCTCCTCCACTTGCACCTTGCTTTTGGATGACTGAGTGTGTGTAAAAATGAGATGGAGTGCCTCTTATTTATAATAATCTGGCTATGTGAACAAGTGTCTCTTCAAGCAGGGATGACCTGTCATTTTCTGCATATAATAATTCAATATTACTTCTTTTGCTGAGTTGACTTGTCTTCCATGGTTTTCACACATCTGTTTAGGTTTTCTCTTGCTTCCGGAATATTCTGTTTTAGTTAAAGGTTTATCCATGGAGTTTAATACCTCTTGCAACTACCAAGACATCAACATGATGGAGAGCATTGGGTTATATTGTGACTCACCACCCACGGTGTAACACACCCACTACGAAATTCAAAATTTTTTGGCCTTTTTTTTTCATCTTTTCTCCGATGAACAGAATTCCCTGAATCCCTACGGGACCTGATACAGACCCTGCCATCCCTTATCCATACTCATATGATTAGAGGCTATAACCACAGGTCTTACCATAGAGGTGCTCCTGGCTTTCACGATTCGGAAAAATCGCGATGCATGTATTCCCTTGTCCATTTCGGGGTTTCATCCATCGGAATTTCGTGTCTAGCGAACACGAGGAAAACTAAACTTTGGAGATCCCGGGTACTGAAACATCGAAATACCAAAACCATGTGTGCTAGTCCATTTCGGGACTTCGCCTATTGGGATTTCGCGATATGCAAGGACAGGAGGATTTCCCATTCGAGTCTCCCAGAAGCCGAAACTCCAAAACATCATAACTTGTCTGCGATCTATCATTTCGTGATGTCGCAAGTCGGGATTTCTGGAGTCGTGAGGACAAGAGACTTGCCTCTAGATATCCCAGGTGCCGAAGCACTGGAGCATTAAATTCTAGTCACGCTATACTCATTTCAGGGTTTCATACTTCGGGATTTCGCGATATGCGAGTATCATGAGGTCTCGCACCTGGGTATCCCGGGAGCCGAAACTTTGAAACACCGAACTCTAAAATACACTATACTATTTCGGGATTTTGCAAGTTTGGATTTCGAGACTGGCAAGTACAAGGGAATACACCCTTGAGTATTCTGATTTCCGAAATGCCGAAATATCATAACATGTCCGCGTATCGTCCTTTCAGGATTACACCCATCGGGATTTCGGGACTGGCGAGTACAAGGGAATACACCCTTGAGTATTCCAATTTCTAAAATGTCGAACTATCGTAACATGTTCGTGTATCGTCCTTTCAGGATTACACCCATCGAGATTTCAGGACTGGCGAGTACAAGGGAATACACCCTTGAGTATTTCTATTTCCGAAATATCAAAATATCGGGATTTAGCCATACGGTATTATTTCAGGATTTTGCATATCGGGATTTCGGGAGTCGTGAGGACAAGGGTTCTTACCCTTTGATCTCTCGGGTGCCGAAAATCCGAAACGATTACCGGACGCCATGTGTATTCTACAGCTAGATGGTCTGGGTATTCCCATGGGTCTTGAAATCGATGGTCCCGATTCCTTCACTACTTACGAAGGTAAAAAGAGGTCAAGGCATTAACACCTGTGTTCCTTCATTCAATTTAACGGTCATAACAGGCCTTAGATCCTCTGAAAGAATCTCATTCGTGCATTTAGCAAGAGGAAGGGTATTCTGGGTACCGAACCACCGAAAGGTCCTTAATTCATCCCCACGCTATCATTTCGAGATTTTGCGGGTCAGGGTTTCGGGACTCGCGAGTACAAGAGGACTCGCTCTTAGATACCCCGGGTGCCGAAATGCCGAAATGTCCTAAGTCTGAGAGGACCATTCTCTCTCTCGTGTAGGATTTTAAGAATTAAACTATAACATCCTCCTTTGGGCCCTCAAGCAATTTACACTAGGTTTTGAAGACCAGACTAGAAGGTCTTCTAGAAGGCAAAGCAGTGGTCTCGAAAGGGTGCCTTCATGGGGAAATCTATCTAAGGCATCGGGTAAGACAAACACAGGAACAAATCTCCCGAGAGCAGACTTGAAGAATCTGTATGAGTTCAATTTATATATATATATATATATATATATATATATATATATATATGTAAACATAATCCATACATGGTCATTGTTGGGTATGTGTTATATTCTTTGCATGAGTAGTAGTTTCTGAGCATCTGTGTCGGGCGTGCAAGGGGGTTAGAGGGGTGTAGGGGGGCAGCGCCCCCAAATTTTTTTTTTTTGGGACAACATATTTCCGGGATGACATATTACCGGGACGACATATTTCCGGGACCACATGATATTTAGGTGGTTTTTTCGCCACATGGTTTTTGCCGATTGTTTTCTATTTTTGGTTAAGGAATTAGGGTTTTGGACTAATCCAGGTCATTGGGTTAGGGTTTTGGATGCCGCTGGCTCCTATATGTATATTGTATTGTAAACAATGTAACACAATGTATGGATATAATATATGCTGGTTTTCTCGGTTTGGGTTTCCAGGTGAAAAATCTTTGTGTAATGTTTGTATTTGCCATTGCATCTTTTATGTTCTTTTCTGAATATCAGTTTGTAGTAGATATTGTACAAGGTTAGAATTTACAGTCATTTCAACATAAGCATGCAACCACCATTCCAATCAAAATACCATGCAGACATTTATACAAAGAAACTATTTATAAGTGTTCAAACCATGAGCATACATTTCAATACATTTAAATTCAAGATACAAGATATAACACTTATTAGAAAAACACTAGGTGATGCAACTGCTGAGAGGGGTGCTCGTTTCCACCTAACCGTAGGCTCAGCGACTCCAAATGGATTTACCACTAGCCACCCCTGAGCTAGACCACGATGCTTGAGACTCTCTGTCTCTGTTCTTCAGTGATTGAGAACGAAGGTTACTCTCCTTCTTCTCTGCTATCACTCACTCTATATTTTGTTCAATATTTCTTCCGATCTCCTCCTGCCATCTCTCCCTTGCGCCCCCCCCCCC
>ML816456.1:63896-94806 GCA_009831015.1 Picea engelmannii
AGTAAGAAAAATATATTAATGCAAAAGACAAATATTGTACATACGAGTTTCTCACAATTGATCTTCAACAAATGACCCTCCATGTTATTTAAATAGATATCATGGACCAATCAAGTGCTAAGACATGGATAAATATAGTTCTTAGTATCAAGAATAATATGAACTATTGGATCACTTTATGTATGGAACATATCATGGACATCAAATTACATAACTACAAATGTGTACTAATGCATACTAAAGAAACCCACTTTTACTTACACACACATTAGACTAGTTTGATATTAACTAACTTCTAAGAGTCTAAACATTCTAGCATCCCCTATTAAGAATAACTTGGGATAGGATTGAAGGATTTACAAAGGTGAAACAATAGAAGAAGGAAGGAGGCATTATATTGTATACCCCCTTTAAAACAACTTCATGAACTCCTAATGCAATACCCTAGTTTTGATTCCCAGAATTGATAATGTATTTTGTACATATGATACTTAGGTTGGTGAGCCAATATTTTTGGGTTGGAGAGCCTAGAACATGTAGTACTTTGAATTTTTTTAATAATTAAATACATCACTGGATGCAAGACATACAAGGAAAAAGATAGAGGGCTATGATTCCACGAGATAGGGGGGCTAAAGGGGATAAATCTTGTTATTATATTTTATTTACCCATCTTGGTTTTAGTTGGGAAATGTGTTTACATGAGATTATTGGGGGGAATTCCATGTGGTTATTTATTCCATGTAATTATATAAACCCAACTTTTAGGTTGTTTAGGGGTTCGTCATTCATTTTTCCTTGTTCCTTATTCCTTATTTATTCTTTCTCTTGGTCTGGTCACATGAGATGAATTTTGTGGCTAGAAGAGCCATTGCTTGTTGGATGTAAGTAATTATTGATTATTCCAAGAGGGAAGGGATGCATGTGTGCATTATAATAATGGAATTTGAGAGAGAACTATACACAACTGAGAATCCTTGGAGTTTCTAGCATTGATATTTTCTGACCAGTAGTATTGGATCCCTAGAAAAGAAGTGTAATATCCTAAGGGACTACATTGTAGAGAAAGGGATTCATTTCTTTGGGTTGCGCAGGATGAAGGGGAAGAGAGATGGTAAACTAGGATTTGTTGTGTGGTTGATAAAATTGTGAGATCTTTATAACTGGTTGTGTGTTAGAGTCGGCCTATGACCTGTCCTTATGGATTCATAGCCCTAGCTTGGGGGTGACCTTCTGTTGATATTTGTAGCAACAATGTCTATGGTTGGGTGGAACATTCAACATCTGCAACTGGTTGGTGAATGGTTAATTTAAAGGTAATTTATCTCTATGTTTTCAGTGAATTCATATTCCATTGTGTATTTATTATCTATGAAATATGTGTTTATAATGTGAATGCTTGCTATTAATTCTGTGCATACCTTGTCATTCATTTTTTGTATGGTTTAGCATGTTCTTGTTTATTGCATGCTCTTGTAACATTTTTCTTGATTAATTAAATATTGGTAACATAAATTCTAATTTTCCCAAGAAGGTGAATTTAGAGGTACCCGGGTCGATGGGTACGTTATAGTTTGATATTGAGATATATTCCGTGAGTGACGTGACCCATACTGGTGGTCTGGGTATGCCACATCTAACATGGATCAAATTTTGGAAAAATTCACTTAAGTAAGAGACTTTGTGAAAATGATTACAACTTGATCATCTATAGGGAAAAATGGCACTTCAATAACGTGATAAATTGAATAATATTTTCAATGAAGTCCATATGTAGATCAATGTGTTCGCTAACTGATGTTGAATTGGATCTTTGGCTACCTTGATGGAACTATTATTCTCAAACCAAAGGATGGTCAAGTGTGGCTACTGGAATCAAACTTTGAAAGGATCTATCAAATCCACAAGGCTTCTTGAATTGCATTAACCATTTCTTAGGACCTTGCTTATACTAAAGAAAGAGAAAGAGCTTGTTGTTTCTTACAAGCCTAAGTAATAGGTTTGAAATCAAGATTGAAAACATATATTGTAGTAGACTTATGATCATCAAGGCCACTAGCCAAATATGAATCAGTGAAACCAACCAATAAAGGAACCCCCCCTAAATTGTAATGTAGCCCAAACTAAATTGTACCCTAGATATAATGAAGTGTCCTTTTGCTTTCTTTCCATTGGTTCTCATGGGGTTTATACATGAAATGGGAAACAAGACCAATAAAAAAGGAAATATCACAACATTATGTGTCAAATATAATAGGCTACTAACTAATTAATGGTATAAGGTGGCATCTACTTTGGGTGCAGTACAAGTGGAAACAAGTTTGACTCTAGACTGGAAGGGAGTTGGTTTTGGTTTACAATATTCCATGTGAAATAAATGAAGAAGGTTGCATGCATACTTATATTGGGAAAGGGAAATTTCTTCCTTGGTTTTCAATACTTGGAGGCCAAGGAAATATTGAAAATAAACTAAGTCTATCATTTTAATTTTCTTCTTAAGGATGCATTTCATATGTTTTAAAAGTTTGGGCTCACTACTAGTGATAATAATATCAACATAAAGAAATAGTATTATGAGATGGTTTCCTACCTTCTTGGTATATACATTGGGGTCAGAATAACATCTAGAAAAGTTGGTGTCAAGAAGAAAACTATCCATTTTTTCATACCAAGAACAAGGAGCTTGCTTAATACCATAGAGATATTTCTTAAGGAAACAAATAAGTTTGGAGTAATTGGAGTCATTTTGAACATATCCAAGAGTTTGTTCTATGCAAATTTCTTCTTGAAAATCACCATGCAAGAAGGTGGATTTAACATCTATTTGTTGGACCTCTAATTTATGTGAGGTGGGAAGGGATACAACAAGGTAGATGGAATTCATTTTGGCTATAGGAGTAAAGGTTTCATAATAGTCAATTCCTTCAAATTGAGAAAATCCTTTTGGAAACTAATCGTGCCTTATGTATTTCAACACTTCCATCTAATGCATACTTAGCTATATACAACCATTTTCATCTAAAAAGTTTTCTTCCTTTAAAAAGAGGTTAAATATCCCAAGTATCGTTCACCATTAAGGAATGATTTTCTTCATTCATTGTTGTGTCCCAATATGGATGGTCAAAAGCATTTGGAAATGTTTATGGATCACGAGTCTCTAAAATTGAGCCAAAAGAGAGGATGCTCATTGTAACTATGAATGTGTATGACATTGTTGTGTAGGATCACTAACATGATCACTAGTTTCTTCTCATGTTGTATGGACCCATCTGGGAAGCAGTTGTGTTGGTGCATGTTCATGTTCAATGGAACCAATTGGAGGAAGGTGAGTAGGAAAAGGTGATTTTTCAACCTCACTATCATCATATGAAGAAGAGACTAGAATAGGATCATTGAAAAAAACGTTTTGAAGAGAAGATGACAAAAACATAAAAGATGGATTGCAGGCCAAAGATAACACAAACACATAATTAGGCTTGCGGGTCAAGATATTTTTATCAAACTTAACATCTTTCCTGATAATATATTCATTGGAATGAGGTTGAAGAAGTTTAAAACCTTTGATATCTTCAGAATATCCAACAAAAATGCACTTATCACTTTTAGGTTGTAATAATTTCCTTTTCTCATCAAGAATGTGATCCCATACTTTACTACCAAATATGCGAAAGTGGCTTACATATGGTTTAATTTTACAACACGCTTCTTTTATTGTTATATTTTTTAAAGACTTTTTGGGAGTGTGATTTTACTATGTAATTAGCACAATTAATGGCTTCCTCCCAAAAATGAAGACTTAATCCCTTAGATTGGATCATATAATTTCCACTTCCTTTAATGTGCGATTATTTCTCTTAGAAACACCATTTTGTTGTGGTGTATATGGAACAATATGTTGCATATGAATTCCCCATGTTGTGAAATAAGTTGTAAATTTGTTGTTAACATATTAGCCTCCATTATTTATTCTTAACCTATGTATTTGATGTCTATATTGTTTTCCTACAAGGGAATTGTAGGCTACAAACATGTCAAAAACTTCACTCTTAAGTTTTAAGAAATAAATCTAGGTGTGTTTGGAGAAGTCATCAATGAAAGTTAAGAAGTAATTGCACCTAGAGAAAGAATAAGGAAACAAACCACACAAATCGCTATGAACAAGCTACAAGGGGGATGAGGCATACTAAGAGGCACATTTTTCAAAACCATCCCAGTAATGTTTGTCAAGAATATAGCTGGAAAATCACCATCTTTGCAAGAAATGAGAGGAAGAACAATCACTATATTTTGAATACATAGTTTCTGCAATGAGTGGTAGTTTAGATGACCAAATCACTCATGTCAATTTTTGCTCAAGTCATTTCTATTAGCAATGAAAATTGATGGAAAAGATGATGACCTAATGTTTTAAAATATATACAACCTTGTAATATCATCAACGATTCCATTTGCTAGGACATGCGTAGGGCATTTTAAATTCTTGAATAAAACCCGGTGAGGTGAAAATCCATTGTGTTACCTTCACCTAAATGAGTGATTTCATATATTGATAGAAGGTTGCAGGAGAGACTTGGAACACATAATACATCATTAAAATCACCATAATCTAATTGAACCGTTTCAAACCCTACACCACTAAGATATCTATCATCACTAACAAATATTTGTTTGATGTTACATTCATTAAATAAAAAAATGGCTTTATCCGTAGTCATATGATAAGATGTTGCATAATCAATAATCCACTTATCCGAAGAAGAAGTAAAGTTGCATTCAAGGAAAAACTAGAAGAAAAAAGTGCATGTCCATGAGAAGAAGATTTATAAAAATAAGAATCAGGATTGATGTTGTACTTATTCATTATTGTTTCTAATAGCTCCATATTTTTAAAACATTTAGACTCTAGATGACCATCTCACCCACAAATATTGAAATGTCTCTCAATATTCTTACTTTTGATTTTGGTCGTTTTCCACCACTGGGAGTAGAAGTTGGTTGATAGGGTTTGGGACCCTTATTTTGTTTGTTGTTGCAAGGATGTTTCTTCTTGGGGTGCTTGGATTTATCCTCTTATTAGGCCATTGAGTCTTTGTTATATGTAATTGCAATGTTGATCACTCCAAGATGCAAGAGATTATATTTCTGTCTAATAAAAGAATCACAAACAGATTCAAGAAAGGGTGGGTTGTAAGTATCCCTTAGAGCTTATCTAGTGGATTTAAAAGTAGATACACAAAAATAATATGCACTACAAAGCTTAGCATGAATGAATAACATATATACATCAATGATTCTTCATTTCTATTTTACAGTCTTGAAGTAAGAGTCTGTGTTTTGAACTTAGATATATAATCTTCAATGCAAGAGAAATCATTGAGATTTAAATAAATTAATTAGTTTTCAATTTGCTGGGATTGAATCTCATTGCATTCACCAAATATGACTTTCATATTTTCTTGAGATTCGTATGGGTTATCAATTCCTTGAAGGTGAAACAAAAAATCACTAGAGATGGACATTTTGATTAATTCATGTGCTTTTCCATTTTTATTATCCCATTTGCATTTCTTTGTGGCATTAGTGGGGTCCTTTTATTTTCCCAAGGTAATATGGTAAAGTCCTTTACTTCATAGTTGTTACACCTCAAAATTACTCACTTTGATATTGTCGCAAGTGTCGTCATTACAAGTGTTGTAAGTGTCGCATATTGTCTGCAAGTGTCACATCTTGACTACAAGTGTTGCAAGTGTCAAAAAACATCATACTGCCATCTTGCCTACGTCGTTCCTATAACGACATCACAAAGACACTTAAGACACCCCAAAGACTATTTTTGAAGAAGAGAAGACACTTGACAGGGAGTACAAACCTTTTGCCACTGAAAGAACTACTAAAAAATGGATTTTTGAGAGGAGTGCTCCCCTACCCACTGTTAAGGAGTGCTGGCGTTCCCTGCACCCTATGGGGGAGTGCTACCCTTTTCTGAACAAATTTTGGGTTTGTTGAGGCAAATAAGGGAAGAATCCCTCAATTCCTGAAGGTAGTTGGATTCGAATAGATGGTCAAGGCATGATCTTAGGGAAGATCCTCAACTGAAGGAGAGGAATCCTCAACTTATCCCAAATATCTCTCAAGTGGTTGGACCTCTCCAAGGTTATATAAGGAGGCCTTCTCATGGTGAAAGGTACAAGGAGTATTGAGAATTATACCTAACTTATAATCTCATAAGAAGGTATTGACATAGAGAAGATTGAAGATGTGAAACTTATGATCTCATGAATGAGATTCCATCAAATAAATTAGTGGAGATTACTTGAGCAAAGGGGTTGGACAAGGAGAAATGGAAGAAGCTGTTGCACCTTCATTCAAAGGATTGTAAGTACTTTTACTTGTTCTCATTAATAACTACTGCTTGGCTTGTTTCTTTCAAACTTATGCTTGTTCCATATGAGTTTGTCTGTAGTAGATGGATCTATGTTTGAGATAATCTTAGTAGAGTAGGAAGTCTTTTGTACCTTTGTTTTTCCTATAGGATCTATCAGGGAGCTCGGGATCAAATCTCAGCTAGGACTTTGCAAGGAAAAACATCGCTAACAAGGTACATATCTTTCTCCTTCTCTTTCATTCATTAGCTTGATTAGATCTAAAAGGAAGTCGGTTTCCATGTTAAGAACTTTTCTGTATTGGCCTTGGGAGTCTAGAGGCTAAGAGGGAATCCACTTGTCCGCAGGGGTATTCACCTACAACAATAGTACATCCTCCACACATGATTTCCACAATAATTAGTTTGCATTGGTAAGCAAAAGATTATCTGGACTAGCCATATTAAAATATGTAGGTAATATGGCTTAAAAATAAGTAATCACTAACCCTCTTAAGGTCTGATAGACCAATTTGGTCTTAGTGGATGTGAATCAACATCATCATCATCATAGATGTAAAGCTCTAAAAAAATAGACAGTTTTAAAAAAAAAGACACTGAAAACGAACTTCAGTTGTTAAAGTTATGCCCTTTTTAAGAAAGGCATAAAAGGTAACCAAGGTGCCACATGGGAAGTAGAGGTTGGCCCATGTGGTGATGGATGCCTTTCAAATATGTGTTGTTGACAAAAAATTTTGAAATGTAGATGAGGGTCCCACAACTTGCCAAAGTGGTCGAACCTCGAGTAACAAAAAAATTATCTTCCTTCTCTAACTTTTCCCATAAGTTCACTTTTACAAAAAAATTACTTATGAATTGACCCACTTTTATAAAATAAGTGAGAATCACTTTTAGAATAAAGTTACTTTATGAATTAAAGTTGCATGCAAAAAACAACTGAAAAAAAGAAGAAGAACATTAAAGCTATTTTACAATGATTCACTTTTATAATTTAAGTGAAATGCACTTTACAGTAAAGTTATGTGATAACTTAAAGTTTTCATGAATTTTTTCAAAAAGTAATAGAGTGAAAATAAATACTTGAACTGAAGACCTTTAATTTAATAAAGTGACTTTCAACCAAGTGATCTAATGCCAAATATATAGCAAATATTATGAAGGAGGAGGGGTGATAATTTTTTACTCTTTGCGCTGAAGTCCATGATTACCCCCAAAAACCCGTGTTTTGTCCATGGTTAGCTTGCCTGGACAAGGGAAGTTTCTTCTGTGTTTGTGATTTACTAAGATCACATAAAGAGCATAGAAAATAAAATTATTTTTGTGTTGTTTCTGATGCTGAGATTGCACAGAGCAAACATAAAACATCGCACACAGAATGGAAAGAGTAGAAAATCATGAATATAAACAGAGAAACTGAAATAGTAACTTAGTAAAAAGAAATTTAAAAGGCTTGATGAAACTTTATACCTTAAGATTTGAGAACAAAGGTTGTATCCTGGGCAAATGGAAACCTTTTCAGGTGAAATGAAAAGTGTTTCCAACTAAAACAAATGCTCTAGACATAATGGAACAACTTGCTCAACCTAGAAATGAAAAGAAATAGTAGAACCTAGAAATATTTTGATGCGTGTAGTAACATAGGTTGAGGATATCTATCAACAAAAAGAGCATGTATTAATATGATCTTTGATACCATGTTTGAAAAAACAATGTATTTCCACATAGGTTGAACATCTTAAGAAACTATTCATATGACTAGGTAAAATGCCAGTACACTGATGTTTTACATAGTTAAAACCCTCAAAGAGGGAAATAATCCATGTCCCTAGACAACATGGCCACTTGAGGAAATATATTAATGAAAAAATAAATTGTACATAAGAGTTTTTCACAATCAATCTTCAACAAATGACCCTCCATGCTCTTTAAATAATGATCATGGACCAATGAAATGCTAAGACATGGATCAATATAATCATAAGTATCAAGGATAATATGAACAATTGAATCACTTCAAGTATAGTACATATCGTGACCATTGGATTACATAACTACAAATGCATACTAAATAAACACATTAAAGACACACACTTTTACCTAAAGACACATTAAAACAAGTTGATCTTAACTAAATCCCAAGTGTCTAAATATACTAATAGTACACTTGTACAAACTTATGATTAAGGGGGGATTGTTATCCTTTTGGTTATTAACCTAAGTCAATTTACCACTATATTTACATATTGGGATATAGTCTTTATCATGAGTATTATGTACATAACTATGTGTTAGGGTTATACAATAATAAGGTGGTTATGGAGGAATGCACTATATTTTTACTCTATTTGTGAATACAAATTTGATTTGGCTTTGATCCTTTATACCACTTCTTGATTTTTCTTGTTCTTGATTATGCCTTTCAAAATATTAAATAAAAAGAGTCAAGGGAACTCTAAATGAATAGTTAGTAAAGCACAATACTTGCTAAGATTTTTCAAATCAAGTAGCAAGCTAAGTCAACTTGACTATTGGGGGAAAATCCATGTTTAAGTGCACTGGAGCTAGAGTAATATTGGGATCAATAACCTTCCTCAAAATTCATGGTTATTGTGTGTAAATATTAGAGGTGATGATTGTTGATATGAAAATAATTTCACAAGTCTCAAATATGGGTCATGGATTAATTATTTACTATATGCATATAATCCAAAAAATGATATATTATGTATTGAGTTGTGGAACCCCCCAATGATTAAATAAAAAGATTCAAGGCAGCTCTAAATGACTTAATTCTTAAGGAATAATACTTGGTAAGGTTTTACAAATGGGATAACAATCTAAGTGGACATGTCTATGGGCGAAAACCCTATCGTCAAGTGTTATTGAAACAAAGGAGTCTAGGGATGGGTGACCTCACCAAGATGTCCTAGTTATAATGTGGAAATCCTAGAGATGATGATTCATGTTATGTGATTCATTTCTCTAGTCTCAATCCCACTTATTCACCCTTGTCAACATCACTCGATGAAATAGTGAAAGGAGTGCTAAGTAGATTATTTAAATTCTTGAGAATTTGATCATTCCAATGAATTATCATGGGACAAGGTCATGGATTAATAACTTACTCCACCCAAATAATCCCAAAAATAATATGTCATATATTGAACTGTAGAAAACCCTAGAAGTTTTCATATATATATATATATATATATATATTGTTCTTTAAATATGATAATGTTTTTTTTAGTTTTCATGGGCCAGGGGTCATGGATTAATAACTTATTCAATTAATACATGGTTCATAATTTCCTCTTTAACTTCGAGATACAACCTAGGATTTGTGGTTTGAATATTCAAAGTCAAATCAAAGAAATAAATGTGTGGAAGGAACTCTAAGTTCTGTATTGCATTATGTGTTTGGCTTAGGCACACCCCTTAATATCCATATTTTTTGATGAAATTTAGAGGGAAGGTCTACGAAGTTGTTATCTACATCATACAAATTTTAGGCCCTAAATTTAAGTATCTAAGGCATACTAATCAAAACAATAACCCTTTGTAACTATATACATCTACGAATTTCTATGCATTTGTTTTGGAATTAAGTGTGGTGCTTAACTCAATATTTTTTAATGAAATTTGATGCGAACATAGAGAAATGATACAATATATCCAAATTTTAGAACTTAAATATAAGAGATGAGAATATCTTGATCAAAGTATTGGACCCCTGTCACTGCTAAAAATCTAGAAAAATTTGAAATAAAACAAAAAAAAAAAATTGAAAATTGGTTTTTGGGTGTGGAGGATTGTCCAAGCCCCAACGATGCTCCTACATCATTAATATAAGATATAGAAAAAACTATTGGGGGATATAATTAACAAGATAATAGAACATTTTGAAAAATGATGGCTAGTTAGACCTAATAAGAATGAGGAATGATGGAAAGAAGGAAGCATCGAAGATAATTAATGATCATAGAGAAATGAGAAACCTTCCATCCAAAAGGTTAAATGAGTTCACAATGAAACCCTTAACTTACCAAAAACTACCAACAAGCCAAAAAATTCCAAACAAAAGTCACTAGAGTAATCAAGATAACATTGGCTATCTTAATAAAATCAAAATCAAAATACCTAAATACAATGGACAAGACAATAAAAAGACTATTTTGTGGGTAAATAAGATCGAAGGATTTTTTTTTGTGAACTCACCTACTAATGAATTATAAAATATATCAATGACATCCTTACAATTAGAAGGTGATGCTTGTGATTGGTTCACATAGTGGTAAAATAAAACTAGCGGGTTCTTAGTAAGTTGGAAAATGTTCACAAAATATCTTCTTAAGAGTCTTCATAAAGATGAAGAAGATGAAATTTTTACCATGTTCACCCATTTATGCCAAATGGGGATAGCATACAAATATTCCCGTGAATGGTAAGTCCTAGCTACTATATTTCCCAATATCAATCAATTAGTTCTAGTTTGGGTGATTGAGAGGAAGAATATTTATCCTCTCCATCGAGGTTCAAATATTGTTAGTGACATGTTCATTCATCGCGAGCCAATTGTGGTTGAGGCTCTTCATGAACCATGATGAATATCTCACCTTTTCTTATGAGATGGAGGGTGGGGTACATCATTACACGTAAAAAAATGATTTCATCATATTATAGATGATCAACTAGTGAAAATGTATATTGTAATATTAAAACCCATTATATGCAATGAATTTAGGCTATCAATACAACAAAATTTGGTAGAATCTAGAAGCATAGAAAATATGCTTAAATGTAAGCTTATTAGTAAAAATGGGCAGCCTTTGAACTACATAATAAAACAACCAATTATATTCCAGAAAGCCATTACAATGATACTAAATATTACCACTCAAAAGGCCCAAACAAAAGGAAAGAAAACAATTGTTACAAATGAATTTCAGGACATTATGTGAAGAAAATTCACTACATTATTTGAAAACAGTGGACGGGAATAAAGTAATCATATATTTTGGAAAAATTACCCTTAAAACTCAAGGGAATCATAAAAAATAGGAATCCAATGATACTAGTAGATCTCAATTGTACTCATAATGGTGTAGATATCAATCCACTAAGTAATTAATTTTTTTTTATACCCCACCAAGGACCTCACAATGACTATCATTGATGGATGGAAGGCCAATTTTGTAGGAATATGTCATACACTCTCTACACAAATACGATATTTTGAACATCATATAGGGTTTTTTTCTCTACCATTTGAAGAGATGGATATGGTACCACACAATGAATGTGTGATTTAGTTGGGCACTTACATCCTCGACCTTGAAGAATAATTCATGGAATTTAACTAGCAAGAACATAATTCTAAATTGTACGGGGTTGAAATTTCCTCTCACAAGAAAAGTGATTTACAACTAATAAATACAGAAAAATAAATTCAAATGAATATGCAACATTGGCAATAAATAAAATAAGAAAATCTAAAATTGAAAGAAAGTATTATACCAAGGAGCATCAATGTTTCATGTTAAACAAATAGGTCAAAAGTCTTCAAAATATGTCGCACACACTACAAGAGATTTTGCTAGAACTAATCAAGAACGAAATCAATCCCTTACAACTAAATCAAGATAATGCCACCAAGGAAACGTGCTCAATTGTAGACAATCCTATTTACTATGTTTTGAGGACAAAACATCCCTTAAGTGAGTATAAATGGTACTAACATAATAATAATAATAATAATAATTAGGTTAACAAAACATCAAGCACTACACACCCCTTCACCTCATGCCGAGTGAAATTATATATTTATATAGCATCGTGATGCTCATTGTAATTATCATTCATATTCATATACATTCACTCGACATTAGGTGAAGGGGTGAAATGTTTGGTAGAATGGTGTACAATATTTCCTTCCATTTCATATTTGATGTGGGGGATTGGGTATTTTTTAGGTTGCAACCATACAAGAACATTTCCCTCGAGAAACCAAATAAGGGAAATAAATTAACATCCAAGTACTATGGTCCTTATAAGGTGTTGTAAAGGGTTGTAAGAAAACATCTTGGTCGCTTAATCTAATCATCCATTATAACATGGACAAATCCATATATTCCTCAAGGGATGAAATTTTATTATTTATTATTTATGTCTTGAGAAACAATGATGGATGCATATAAATACACGTAGGTGTGATAAGTCATGTCCTTGGCAAAGGGCATGACTTATCATTATTACATATTACATAATAATAATCCTATGGCTATTATTACATGATATTTTCTTTATGAATATTATGACATGATATTTATTTCTTACATTATGATAATAAGTGTAATATACCTTAGGTATATTACAAGTCTTCCCCCCTTAAAAATGCTTTGCCCTCAAAGCATAGATAATAAAAAACTTATCCTCATAGAATGAACTATATTTTGCAATTATCATCGATTAGATAAGGTTGAGAACACAAGGTGATATGACGTTCAAAGCTTTGAACAATATTGGTGCATCGAAAAAGGATCACTCCATCCAAATTGAATTATTTTCACTCTTAATCCTTCATGGCTGATTGTTGCATACTTTTCTTTCATTCAATTCCATGTATTGTTGTTATAACTTCTCCAATTTGTAGTAGTTGTTGGAATCTAATAATGTCATGTTGAATAATGGTTTTGAGATGCCTTGTTGCTTGAACATTGATGAGTATTTCATCTTCTTCCTTGACAATGCAGATCTCGATCTTCTTGTCTTCCTTGAAAACTTCCTTGGAAATATGGGTGTCATTAATATGTAATAATGATAAGTCATGCCCTTTGCTAAGGACATGACTTATCACACCTATCTGTATTTATACTCATCACTCATTGTATCTTAAGACATATCATGAATAATAAATACTAATTATTTATCCCTTGTGGAATGTATGGATTCATCCATGTTATTATGGATGCTAAGATGAAGTGACTAATAGGTTTTCTTCAGGTTGGAAATATGGTTTACAAATTGGATTTTCCTCCTTCACATGTACACATAGTATTCCATGTTTCATGTTTAAATATGGTAATTGGTGAGAATATTTAGGTTCACATTATTTTTTCAAAGCTTAAAGAAGAGAGGAAAACCATATTAGAACCTGAAACAGTCATTGAAACACAATTCATGTAACTGAGAACCTGATAAATGATTGATTTTCTCATCCAATGGAATAACTTACCAACAAAATATGCAACATGGGAAGATGAGTTCTCCATACAAAAGCATCCATAGCTAATCAACATTGAGGACAATGCTTATTTGAATCCAAGGGGCATGCTAATCCCCTAACCATAACACTCATTCATCATCATTACATTAATTATAGTTTTGTTGGCTTATTATTTCTTTCTACGTCTCTTTGTCTCTTATATATACATCAAAGAGACTAATTTAAATGATCATCTTATGTTGTGAATTTGATATCTTGTAATAGGAGGTTTACCCCTTGAAAAGGCTTCTTATCATTCACTCTTTCACTTTATTTAGACATGAATTATTGAATTTTGTCTTTTATATGCTTATTTGGCTATTTGGTCCATAACATGGTATGCCAGTCTAGATGGCGATGGAAGTGATGATATCTTTTATATTCTTCCCTATGGCACTCCACATATCTTAATTAATGTTCAATGATTCTCATTTTTGTACATGTTTGTAAATCTTGTTGCAATGCATGTGGTTCTTGCAACTATGGTGACCTTGTGGATCAAATTTAATTATGATATTCATGGGATGTTGATGTCTATTGTGATGGTCCTATAGGACATTGTGTGAATACCCAAGGAACACCGTAATATTCCATGTGAACAAAGACTTGACAATGTATTGGTTCTCCATACTAGGGATAATTTTAAGGATGGAAATTTATTTTAAAATGTAGGAACCTTAACAAATCTTATTATTCCTTAATATCCAAACTATAAAATGTTTGGAGATATTTTTGTAAAAATACAAATTTCTAAGGATTTTATATAGATTGTATAAAATTTTGGTGATTTTTAAGGTAAAATAATTTTATACTATAGAATTTGGGTGAATCATTTTTAGAAAAAATGGAATTCGACGAATCTTTTTTTGGGAAAAAGCATGGAAAATTAGCCCATGGGAGAAATTTATACCCTAAAATTTTCGTTGCTCCATACTCATCAAATATGAATATAGAGATGGTGACATGGGAGTTGTGCATCTAAACAAGTTTCATGCAGAATAGGCTAGTGATTCAAACCGTAAATGTTAATCATTCTACTCTTAATTTCCTAACTTTAATACACTTTAAGTGGTATGAAAAATGTGTGCTTCTTTTGATTCAAATTCTACTTGTCGATTTGAGTATTGGCTACTACAAACACTTCCTTTACAAATTTCCTAGATGGTCCCTCAACAAGAAAATCTATGAATACTTGGAAAGGTTCTCATATTTCCAAGGATAGGGGATCAAATGTGTTGAATGATATTTTCTTGAAAAAACTGTGAATTATCAACATTCCTCTTTATGAATTATTGCAATATGCAAATGGGTTTGGCATTATAGATGAAGAGACTATGATCTCATTGGTATCAATATCAATCTTCGATAAAATAAAATAAATGTTAATGTATATATTTACAGAGGTTCCAACAATGTCCTAGATGAAGAGGAGGACCCTATCCTCTGTAAAATAAAAAAAAATCTAGTAAGAGAGATATACCAGACAAAGAATGATTGAATACTGAGAATATCAAGTATGGGGTATCATATACCAACATGAAGTGATATACAAAAATAGATTTCATTTCTTCCTAATCGGATGGTTTCCATCCCCTAATCATAACTATTTTTTAATTGTAATGTCCCCTTCAAAGAACTACACAACCCATGGACTAGGCATGCAACCCAAATTCAAAATTCTCCATATAAATTTGAACTCATTAAAATTCCAACACCATGATTCAAATCCATACATGTATGAAAATCAATCATGTATCATAAATTAACATGCATAAACTCATTAAAACTAGGGATTCCATACCCATTTCATTCCTAAACAAAATATACACTTGAATTGTGGACTTATAAATAGAGATTTAAGAGAAAAGATGGAACACTTATCTTTTAACAAAGATATTCCAAGAAACTTATTACATATGAGTAATTTTCCACCCAAAGGTTGGAATCTAGTGCAAATACCACCCCCAAGCTAGGCTATGAGGCCACTAAGGAAAATGAAACTAGTCACATACACACAAGTCACAACTAGATTCTCTCAAACTCAACCAATTTGTTCACACCTAAGCTCACTAGGTAACCATCCAACCATCAAGTAGTCATGACAATGTCACTCACTTAGCACACAACACAAGGAAGACATTTCCCTTCTCTACTCAACAATCCATCAAGATTATTATCCCTTCTAGTGCTCTAAGTGTAGGCATGAAAAACCCATCATGTTGTTTGTCTTATGGAATAACCTAGTAGAAAAATACCTTTCCTCTAAGGCACCCAATGAGTATTAATTAACAAGGGAAATGGAGGTTCCCTAAACAACCCAATCTATATGCTCCTTCACATCCATCCATTTATCTTCCAAAGTTCACAAAATTACTCTCCCATAGTTGATTTGGTCATTTCAAGTTTGTATATCATTGTAAAGAATGAGGGTTGTAGTTTTTGAAACTTGGGTGGTGCTTGAATATGAGAATGATAAGTGTGAATGGGTGAATGAATCAATGAGAATGGAAACTAGGTGCGTGATAATGGAGGAGAAACGAATCCCCAAGGGTGGGGGATCAAATTTTTAATGAGAATGGGGACTCTTACACTTCCCTATGATGATTATACTTAACTCCCATTCCTTCATAACTATGTGAGGTAGAATTTCTCACAAACCACCACATGTATTAAATGATTAGCTTCTAAGTCAAGGATGGTGGATGAGATTTAAACAAGGCACGTGATAAAAATATATGAATTCTTAGAAAACATGGGATTATTTCTCCCCCACTTGGACCCCCTTTCCTCTTCCCCTCTAGTGGACTCATAGACCATATCATTCTCTCTCCATCCATCTTGGACATTTATATTATTTTTCCACAAAATATTTACATATCTTGAGCATACTATGGAAGGTGTACCACACAGTACATGGAAATCATATTTACCACACTTACATACCTAGGCATTCACTAGTAAGGTCTTGGCCTCAATCTCTGCACTAGGAATCCATAAATAGATTTACATCATTTACACACGAGGTCATTTATTTATATAAATGATTATTTCAAATTTATACACAATTCGATCTAATACATCCAAAGGGTCAAATTGAGGTATTACATTGATCGAATGAAATGCAATGACAAAATGTAGGAATCGATATACAAAATTGTAACTCTATGTGGATAGTCCCAAAAACGATATCTCACATGTTGGACTATAGAAGCCCTGAAAGAGTAAATAAAAATAGTCAAGGAATCTCCACATGAATGGTTCATAAGGCACAATGGCTGCTAAGGTTTTTCAAAAGGGGTAGCAATCTTAGTGGACTTGACCACATGCGGAAACTCCATGGTTAAACACACTTGCACCAGAGGAGACTTCGGATGGGTGACTTTCCTCGAATGTCTTGGTTATTATGTGAAAGTCCTAGAGGTGACAATTTATGCTATGTGAATCATTTTTCTAGTCTTAGACATTGGTCACTGATGAATGACTTACTCTATGCAAATAATTTGAAAAAAGATATCTCATATGTTACATTGCAAAAGTCCCCAAAGACTAAATAAAAAGAGTCAAAAGTGCTCTAAATGAATAGTTCACAAGGAACAATACTCAAATGAGATAGCAAGCTAAGTGAACTTGGATACGGGGGAAAAATCCATGGCTAAACGTGCTTGAGATAAAGGAGTCTTAAGATGGGTGACCTTCTTGATAATCCCAAAAATAATATTTCATATATTAAACTACAAAAACCCTAAAAAATTATATATATATATATATATATATATATATATATAAACATATATTTCATTTAAATATTATACTATTTGATTGGGTAGGGGATCCGTCTAGGAGGTTGATTTGGAGTTGGAAGTACGAGGGTACTTGCATATCTAACCTCCCTCATTTTCAGGCAAGGAAGCTTAGCATAAAGAATATGTATTTTGGAGAGATCTTCGGGATTTCATTTCTCGTTCTTTGAAGAACTAACATTCATTGGCTAGGGAGTTTGCATTGTCTTCTACAGATTGACCTACCTTTATGGAGATTATTGGGCTCATAACCTAGGAAGATATTTTTAAGATGAATATTGATATAACTAGTCCCTTTTGGCGAGATTGGGAGTGGATTTTTTGATGTCCCTTGAACCTATATGATTCTCGTAAGATATACTCCATTCTGCATCAACAACATGAGTCAGGTGTCGTTTTCAATGCCATGTGGATTTCTTCATATGTGGAGAGCCATTGGATTTGGCAGTTGCATGGTGTTTGGTTAATTCAAGTTTCCTATAAACTCATAGTTTTTGATTGGTGGGTGATCTACCAAGGTCTCCCCTTCAAAGTCCAATTGGCAAAAAATGGTCTTTTTGATGGCCTTAGCCCCTTTTGCTTGTAGTCAGAATGAATGACGCACATATTGTGGGAATGCTACTTTGTGATATCTTGTTTGGATCCAGTTTACTCTTAGCTGGTGAACATCCTTCAGGGACATTTGCATTGACAAACAATTTTGTTTGGTTGTTCCATATCGGTGATCCGAGATTCTTTAGCTGGTATTTGACATTGTTTGAGAGTTCATACTTCATATATCTTTTGGAAACTTCATTGCAAGTTTATTTTTATAATGATATTAGTTCTTAGACAACTTTTTATCAATTATGACGAGACGAGACACATATACAACTCCTACCAAAAAAAATTACTTATTAAAAATGTCAAATTGTCAAATTATTAAATTCAACCACTTATTATGATTTCATAACTATTTTAATTAAGATGATATGATATACATTATATATACCCTTCTATTTTTTATTTGTTTTTAGCTACTCATATAAAATATAAATGTCATATACACCCAAAATTTTCTTTGATGTTCCACTTAAAGGTATGTTAATTATTTTCGTGAGAAATATAAATGCCGTATACACCCAAAATTTTCTTTAATTATTTCCATATCTCATGGAAACGTTATCATGCGATGACTTACCATCAAATTCAAAGCTAGGTGATGTATCATTTATATAAAATTAAAATCATCTACAATATTTTTCAACGTTATTGATGCATTATTTATATATAAGTAAAATCAATTACAACACTTCACGTTGTAATTATACTTACATGGCTTTCTTCTTGAAAACCCCTCCTAATCTCAAAACTTGTATTTATTTTTATTATTCCCTTAAAACATGGAAAATTTAATGAAAATGCATAAAAATAAGAAAGTGCTATGGATACATAAATAAGCTGAATAAAAGATCAATCATCAAGTCATACCTTTGCATTGAGATTGCATGTGAACTATTACTATATAAGATATGAATATCAACAATGTCAAATCACTAAAGGTGCACTGCATAGGTGAGCAATTGAATTTAACAATATTCACTTCATCATTAAAAAAATGTTAATGCGTTTGGTATGTTGGTTGTGTGGTGGGACTAACCATTACTTGTATGGGATTAAACATAATGTTATCTCAAACTCTAAGGTACATAACCTTTAATTTATTTGTCCCCTAAAAATCTAAGGTGGGCTAAGTGGTCCAACTTTTATGGACCCCTTATCCAATCATTGCAGATCTAAGCCACCAAAGACTAGTTTGAACATTGCCATAATCAAATTTTGACATTCTACATAATTAAGAATATTGAAATCAAGGTAGGGTCTTTTTGTCATTATAACCCCACCCACCTAAAATTTTGTGCAGAGCTTCTAAAGGTTGAAGATTGACCATTAAACACATAATATCTTAAGACGTTCAACGCTCATATAATATAACCAACTTATTTTATATGCAAATGTTTTTTCTTTATAGTTGTAGTTTAAATGTTCTATGAAATGGTTCAGGTTGGATGCATATTTTATAGTTGTAGTTTAAACGTTTTATGAAATGGTTTTTTTCTAGTAATATTTTTTGAAAACATTTGCTTGAAAAGTGGTGAGAAATTGTTAGATTCACAGATTTGAGTAATTACTTCTGTATAATCTGAGTGTTCCATAGGTTTTTGATTATGTTGAATTTATTTATGCATTTAGAAATGGATTTTAAACAACAAAAAATATAATTTCGTACAAATTTATATCGTTGGATTCCAACGAAAAAAACCATTTTGTATAATAGTTAGACAACGCTCATTCTATATATATATAATAATAATTTGTGGGTGGAAAATGAGAAGATAATATTTCAAATATTGGAAATTCAAGTATTAGTTGCATAAAATATTGGTTGAATTTTAAAGATGTATTTTATTGCTCCATTGGAATGTCCAAAATGCCATATGCAAAAAATAAGGGAGAGAAAAGTGAGTTTGATGTGCAGGTGAATAATTTTTTAAATGTAAAGTTTAAACAAACGGAAAAAGATTTCAAGGTAATTCATTTTCCTGTAATTTTTTATGAATTTCTTTTGTTATAAATGATTTGATTAATTTTGAGAAATCACAATTTCTTTTAAATATTTTTTTAGATAAGATTCTTTGAAATAATAAGTATGAGATAACTAAGCTTTAAAAAATGTTAAATCCAAATTTTATTAACAAAATAAATTTATTAACCAAAATAGTATTGAAACTTTGCAACTTACACCTTTGTATGGCTTAGATAATGTAATGTAAAACCAATCTTATGGGAGAAATTTGCCTAAACCAAATTGTTTTTCCATTTGTGTTTATGTTTATTAGTTGAACATTCATTTCTTTAAAGTATCATTCATTTATGTCACTTTAATAAATAATCCTTGATTCTGTGATTTTTCTCTTTCTTGTTTTTAATCTTATTCCACCCCTTGAAGATGTAGATGATCTGAATATACTCTAATTTAATAGCATTTTGTATTCATAATTTTTTGTGGACCTAAAATTAATAAGCTATTAATTTATGTGAACATAGATTCAAGGATAGTAAAAATATTAGAACATCATGAATTTTTTTATTTTATGGACAAATTAAACATCAAATTTCAATGATGTTGTGTAATTTTAACACTCACAAAGGAGAGTGATTATTGAAATTCAATGCAAATGAAGAGGTACTCATTAATATATGTGGTCAGCCATGATGTCATTAGGGGAGTGAGATAATATCTATGGATGTCATTAGGGGAGTGAGATAATGTCTATGGGATCATGTAGAAGATATACAAAAGAAAGAGAAAGTGTTTTAAGAGTATGGGATTTAACATTTAGTATGATCACGATAAGGAATTATGGTAAGAGGGGGGGTATTAACATCAAATTTATGTTTTTCTTTATTGGACAAAGTTTAATTTTTGTGAGGAATTTTTTTGGGGCAAATTGAAAATTTTGTGAGGGATTTTCCTAGAGTTATGAGGTCACCTTAAGGTAGTGGTCAAATGTGTGGCTACAACAAGAGGAATTATAAAAATGATCTTGTGACCTATGCATATAAAACTAGAGAAAATCCCACCTCTATGTCCTTCAAATTTAAATTCTCAATGCAACATATCAAATATCAGAACAAGTTGTAAAAACAGAAGGGAAACAATCCATAACCATGCCATTCATCCATATGCAACACATAAATTATAGTGGACCTCATAATCTTATTACACTTCAAACTTTAGTGCATGGTTAATCACACAATAGTCGTCACTCAACAAACTAGATAATGTTGGACACACCGACCACATTGAGAGGGGGGGGGGGTGAATTAGTGTGTGGCTCTTTTTACACTTCTTTCAAAACTTTAGTTAGCAACCACTTCAAATATTATTTTTCATTCACAATTATCTACTTGCATATATCAACAACATACATCAATAATAGAGAACTATAAACCATCACCATAATGAACACAAAGAACATCAGACATATGTGTAAGCTTTTTATATTATGTGTTACATGAGACTACAATCTTCGGGGTTTATCAACACCAACTGAAAAGAGCACCAACTCCAAGAGAGAACCAAATCTCAATACAAGACCCAACTTGTAGATCTCAACACCAACTAAGATGTGAGGATGATCCAGATGGATATTGGTGGCCACCCACCTTTTCCAATTGGCTCAAAACAACTTTCTGGCAATTTTGGCAATTTACTATTTTTAGCAGTTTTCACTTTTGGGGCCATTTTGAGGGCATAAATGAAGGTTTTTCAGGATTGAGCTTCTAAATGATAACCTATGGCATGATTGAGGCCTCAAAACGAATCTCCTCGATGATACTTTTTCAATGGGCTATCATACGCCTAAAATGAAGATCGTATGCAAAAGTTACGACCCCGGGAAGTTAATGTACTAACTTACCCAAACGGGGCCCGCATGACTTTTGGTGCTTCATCTCCTAGGGTTAGGTTTTTGGATGTCTAGGGTTTTTGGCATTCCTGTTTATTGTAAAATTCCTTCAGATCCTCATTGTAATCATCTTCTTGTGAATGAGTGCAGTCGTCACATCTCTTCTCAGAGATAAGCCGCCACCATTCCAACAAGCTTGTTTCCGCTGCATTTTACAGTTTCAGCTTATTTCATTATTGAATAGAAAACAAGTTTTATTGTATCTCTGGTATTTTGTGTTAAGAATCTGTTGATAATCTATATTCATTTCATTCTTCTCATAAAATCTGGATCAGAGGAATTCAACCCTCAAGTACAAGACCCAACTTGTAGACAAAAAACAATCTGTCAAATATTCTCTACAGGTCTACGACCTATATATGATGCAACACAAATATGTATGTGCTCTGTTCTCTTTCAGCCCGTATATGTACGCGACCTGTTCTGAACTGGCATCTTGCGTACACCCTCAGAAAACTAGGGTTTCTAGTTTTCTGCAACTCTGAACTTTGTTGCCTCTGTCACATCCACCTGTAACCTGTCACTGCATCCAACCTGTGCCATCTGTACCATGTCATCAATGAAGCATCTCCAACAACTTATGAATGTCCCTCATGCATACATCATCATACAACATAGATATCCCTCAACCATATTAGAATTGTACCATATATAAGAGTGCTTCTCACTCAACCAACTGACCAACATATACCATATCTAGATCTCACAACAGCCATACCAAGAATGTTTCAATCATTCACCATACCATAAGCAGATATAAGCATCAAAACAAACATGTAACCATACCAGACCTTCTGTAGATGATCTGAACCTGTAGAATGCTGACCTGGGAACTTGCTTCAGACACCAGGGACTTGACACCAACATCTAATTAGGTTTTCATGACCTTTTCATATATACGCGACCTGTCCTCTTTCAACCCATGGATATACGTGACCTAGCCTTTTGTGGCCCATGTACAACTTCAGAAAACTAGGGTTTTTTGAAACTCTGCAACTTCGAAACTTTTTTCATCACTCATCCTTTTCTACCTCAGACTTGCATAACTTCAAATGTATCAATGAGTATCTGCAATGAACCTTTCATAAAATAACGGATATTCAATATGCTCAATCCTTACAAATATGAGACCCTTGCTCTCTTATTTATACTTTCCAAGTAGCTTCCTCTAGGGGTTATCTTCTAACTAATTTACCCAACTTCCTTCTTGTAGGGATAACCCACTTCTAACCACTTTATCCACAAATAATAAACTCACCAATTCTAGTTGCAACTAATATATTTTTAATTATTTTCTTTTTGCAACATCTTAACCCATGATTAAATCCTAGTTGCAACCACTTTGACTAGTCAACTTCATTTAGGAGCTTCTGTTATCGTACTAATCGGTAGGTGCGGACACTAACTGATCTCCCTAGATCCACCTAAATCTAGAACAAAACACACTAGAACATGACGCTTTCCTTAAGTTTTAAATATTGAATTTACTAACTAATGAGGGATGAGTGACATACTGTTTAAATGTCGCTTCCTCTCGCCATCGCCATCCTAGCTCCATTCCAATGCTCATACAATGATGAACCTGCAAAAGAACACAACCAACCAAAGTGATAGCAATAGCATAAACTCAATATAAACCTATGTATGTGATCAAGGAATCATACAATAAAACACAACAAGCTTTATAGGAAAGAATCATATTAATGTATCATATTAAATGTGAAAGAGAGATTACAACCATGGCCTTCATGTCGTAAGGCCCCTTCCAACTGTCCTTCGTTCCCCACACACTTCCACTCCAATAATTCTGAAAGAATATATCTGATACTATTCACAATCTATCTTGACAAAGGCAAAACTCAAAGACACTCCAACCAAGCTGATAATTCCAAGCCAAATCCAACTTAGCCCAATCCAAGCTCCAAAGCTAACCAAAGATAACTTTCTCCATGAGAACTCCTCTTCTTTTATAATTTTAAGAGGATAAGGTGATGAGGTTAGGATGATCCCACTAAATCATGAAAGCGAGTAAGATACAAACCATTCGGATGCCACCTCACCATAGAAGTTTCTCCTTCTAGAAGATTCGAGAAAACGCTTGTTTTTCCCATGTGTAGGCATTCTCGCACCCTGCCTATAGAGAAACCTGTGAACATCTTTCACCCTAGTTATGGTGCAACCTGCAAGAATCAGACATTCTCGCACCCTGCCTATATAGCAACCTGTGAACTTCCATTTTTACAAGGTTTTTACAAGGGAAAAAGAAACTTCTTTTCTCTTCTTTCTTCAGGAATTCAGGCCACTGACCCCTCTGAAGGCAACATATAGGTTTACATCATTAACGGTCATAGGGATGAAAAAAATAATGTGTAACAGAGAGCCCCACAAAGTATGAAGTTAGAACAGAGTGATAGCTGAAATACTTTGTCAAGTGTGTGTAGAGAACAAGGAGCAGTCGGTCGAAAACCTGCCAACAAACAAGGAAATACAGTACAATAATATATCATCACTGAGGTAGGCATTCCCATACTCAGAATACAAATGACTCAAAGCATAAATGACGACATGCGAAGATCCATGTCAAGTAAGACAGGTCATGGCCACGAAACATACACTGTGGATCCATGTCGATATGACTCAAATCTGAACATAGCCACCAAAAATACACTATGGATCTATGTGTTAAAGACTCAAATTTGAACATAGCCACCAGACATACAATGTGGATCTATGCAATAGTACATTGAATATACTCTAATGCAACCTGAATCTATCAGAAAAGATCCAAGGTCTTCATCTCCACCACTCTATAGTACGAATCTAACCATGTGAGTACATGTGTCGAAGTCGAACATGGTAGAAACCACTTGATTACCGATCATTAGTGTATACCGTTAACAAGTGCGAGGGAAATCACCATTAATGCCAATGACTCCCAAGGTACACTAGTACAATCCAATGAATGTGAATTAATGAGTTGAAGTCGAACACTTGGTGGAATCTCTCGATCAGGGGTCAATAATGAAGACCCACTGTCGAAAGAAAGGAAACCTGCCATTGAGGCATGCAAGTTCCAAGGTACCAATTAGTTTTTAAGTCTAATTCCTAGCTAACGAGTTGAAGTCGACAGGAAAAGACTCATCACAGGAGGGCCTTAATGTATCCCACATCAATGACACAAAACAAGTAACAAGATTCGAAGTAGATCAGAGCAACAAGTGATTTAGGACCGACTCAGGGATGGTCGATGCAATAGAAGGCTTAAAGACTGCAGAAATGGCCGATGGAATAGAAGGATTTCCGGGTTGAACTTCTCTTTGAACATATTGATGACACGACAACTGTCTTGTAAACACTGACTCAACAACAGGGATCACAGACCGATTTGTAATCTTATAAAGGAGTATGATCAGGAGATAAGTGGATTTTCCAACCTAGACACAAGGTGAGTGAAAGGGTGTCATGTTCAAAAGTGACTCTTCCATAGAATACAGGTTTATATACATTTCTTTCCCAATTTTTCCTCCACCATTTCTGGCGAGTACCTCTTTATTTTTACACAAGCTTGAGGAGGATAACATATGCTTGAAATGTAAGCTCATCCTTCGGACAAGTCCCTCAGAGTATGTTTAATGAACCCTAGGAAGGAGTGGTTCGGTCCCATATGGGCCTTTCGATGTTTGTTTAACGAGTCCAAAGAAAGAAAACTCAGGGGTTTTTCATGTTTAGAGAGTTTGAAAAACACTTAAAGAGAACTCTCCCAGTTCCTTTTTCGTAAACTAGTTCGACGAGACCGAAAAAGTGATAAACTATCGCTCATCGAACATTTTCTTCAAATACTTTAACGAGCGTGAAAATAGCAAGGTAGCTCGGCAATCTTTTCATGTTTAGAGAGTCTGAAAAGAGCTTAAAGGGAACTCCAGGGGGTTCCTTTTTCGTATAACCTTTACGAGTCTGAAAAAGTGATAAAAGTACACTTAGTTGCATTCTCACGTATTTACGAGCATGAGAAAGAACAAAGACTAATCTCAGTAACTTATTCTCATGTATTTACGAGCATGAGAAAGAACAAAGACTAAGCTCGGGATTGTTTTTATTTTTACGCAAGCTTTAAAACAAAACAAAACTATGCTTGGGATAGATTTTATTTTTACACAAGCTTAAAAACTAAACTAAACTATGCTTGGACCTGGTTTCATTTTTACACAAGCTTGAACCAGAGGAAACTATGCTTGCACTTCCCAATGCATTACACATGGAAGGTTGGTACTTAGCCCCCAGCTTAAGAAACTAGCGGCTCTACTTTAGCATGAAGTCCAGAGGCTGGAAGTATTGCCCCCCAAGCTTCATTTCATCCAACGACAAAGGCGGAGGAAATGAAGCTTCAAATACTAGATGAAGGACTTGACTCAAACAAAGAGGGGGAAAACTATTTCATTTTTTAACGATCTTGACACAGAAACAAGAACTATGCTCGTAACCTCTGTTTCATTTTTTAACAAGGTTGTCTCAGAGACGCAAAAACTATCCTCGGAACCTTTGTTTCATTTTTTAACGAGGTTTCTACAGAGACGCAAAAAACTATCCTCGAGTGGTTTCATTGTTTAATGATCTTGAAATCAGAAAACCATGCTCAAAGACCTCTGTTTCATTTTTTAACGAGGTTGCTTCAGAGACGCAAAAAACTATCCTCGTAGTCTTCTTGATCATGGATTCCAAGAGGACAATGCTGCGGAAGGAAACCATGTCAAGGGAAAAAACTCGGTCATGGCTTCCAAGAGGTCTTGATTTGACGGAAGAAACACACTTGGGAAGGACACCATGTCAAGGGTTGCGATAGGAGTAAAGATATCAGGCTCTAACAACCCTATTGAAGAGATCACCATGTCAACTACTGGATCTAAGTCATCAAAAGTTGAATCCATGGGCGACAACGCCACATAATTGACCTGTGGCAGGGGTGATACCGTCTGCATATAAGAACCATTCAGGGAGGCAATCCTGGCGGGGTCAATGAATGAAAGTTGATCAACAGTCACAACCCATCCATCATTAGGGAAAGATATCACATGAAAAATAGTATACATAATAGCTTTCATGGAATAGACATAATCTCGCCCAAGGAGTAAAGAAAAATCCAAGGGGTCTTGGACTACCATAATGTCAATAAAGACAGTTTTCCCCCCCAAAGTGACAAGAAACTGGGGAAGGGTCCCTAAAGGTTGACTGTTTCTTCTGTTAAAAGCTAACAGATTCTGTGTAACCGGTGCAAGTGGAGGATAACCCAAATCTTGCCAAGTAATAGAGGACAAAATACTAACAAACGAACCTTCATCTATCAACGTTTGAGGAATGTCCTGACCACAAACTTGTACTGTAATCTGGAAAGGAATGTAAGAGGGAAGACGAGGTCCAGTTAGCACACCCCAATCAAAATGGATGGCCTCATTACTTGGAGGAGGTTCCATGGGAGAAGGAGGAATAGCCCCCGGCATGGTAGATTCTGTATCAACGAGAAAAACATGGGTAGTATCGGGTTTACTCTCGAGAAAGAGAGTAGGATCGACCGATGATGGGATCAAATCGACCACACAGGCACTCTTCAGAGGAAGAGTGGGATTGACCGATGATGGGATCAGATCAACCACTTTGGCACTCTTCGGATGAAGGGTGGGATTGACCAAGGAAGGGACTGGATCAGTCACTTTAGCACTCGTCAAAAGAGGAGTGGGATCGACCGATGACAGAACCGGATCGACCACTTGGGTTGCATTCTCCAAGGGGAGAATGGGGTCGACAGGTGGAAACAGATCGACCACTTGGGTGATACTCTTTAACGGGAGAGTGGGATCGACCAAGGATGGGATCATATCGACCGCTTTAGTTTCACTTTCTAAGGGGAGAGTGGGATTGACTAAGGATGGTATCATATCAACCACTTTGTCAACTGGTTCAACTAATAACGTGACCAGATTGATGACATGATCAACCGGATTGACCAGTGAAGGGACAAGAGTGATCATTCCATCAACTATAGGGGGGTCAAGAGTAAGCTTGTGATAAGCAGCTGGAAGTTGAGGCTGTGAAACAGTCATGTCTTCCAGTAATTTTGAGGCTTCACCCATATGAGGGAAAAGGTGAGTGAGATGACTCCTTTTGCATAGCATGCATGGGAACTTGAATCTACTTTTCTTCTTCCCAACGATATCGTGACTAGTTGACGGGAGGTCATTAGTATGTTGTTTAGAGGATGATGACATGGGTTGGTCAGGGTGTGTAGACCAAGCTTCTATAACATTAGATAGACTAGGGAAATCCTTAAGAAGATGGATATCCTTACAAAGCCTGCAATGGAACTTAGTCTTACGGGTTGTTTGGGTGATCTTGAAATCATCAACACTCCCAGCACGATTAATAGTAACTAGTTGTTTTCCAACATGTGTGAAAGTGGTTGGAGGTTTTGACCCTCGCTTTTCTTTCTTCTTCTTAATCTTTCTTTTCTTCTTCTTCTTATTCATTGGGTTACTAGCTTCAGAACTTTCACCTAATGAATAAGATGAAATGGAAGGCGACATTGCAAGCGAAGAAGGCGAAGATGACCTTACTGGTGAAGAAGGTGAAGGATCAACATGAGGTTGATGCTCTTGGGGGGAAGTGCTTGTGACTAAATCACCAATTGCATTCTGGATTACCTGAGTGGAAAACAACCAAACCGATAATCCAATAGTGAGACCTGGAAGGCTCAAAGTAGCGATGTGAGGAGGACCAATGTTTCCATAAGAAGGAAAAACAAAAGGTTCCCCTGGAGCAGGGGTTCCTTCAGTGGTCATTCCAGGAACTGACGCCATTAAATAAATCCAAACTAGAGTCTGCTAGGGAAAATAAACAACACACACTAAAAATCTAATAAGCAAGCAATCAAACAAAACCTTCTCGCAATGAGCTCGCTAGTTGGTGATGAAATCCAACGTCACGGGAACAAAGTAAGAAGGAGTTGAGATAGAGCAGGTGGAAAAGTTACGTTGACAACCTGCTTAACGGACTTACACCCTAGTGTAAGCTCCCACACATAATCGTGGGTATACCCTCCAAGGAGCCCGAGTGAGTTTGGCCAACTTCGATTCTAGGTACTGTGAAGACTTGCCACTCCACAATCACCTCGTGTAAAGAACCTAAAGAGATAGGCCACTAAGGTTACCAATTATTACAGTGATGCCTGGGGAAATAGTCGATAGTCCAATCCATGTGCAAGGGCAGGGTATCTAGCCCGAAATCAACTTGAAAGGCTTCCACTCACCATTGTGGATATACCTCTCAAGCGACCCCCATAATACATGTAATCTCTACACCAAGACCAACAAAGCAGGGTGAGTAACTTTGCTAGTCTCAATGTGACCTCGTGATTGACCCTTGTGTTAGAAGGGCTTCCTAGGACAAAATGTAATAAGTGGATTTAACCGCTCTCTAACTCAAGATTCTATGTTTGTTTGCAACTTTGGAAAGTTATCTTTCACACCTATTTCAAAGCCCTACAACTAATCTAATGTAGGTTTGCTACCAGAAAAGATAAAAATGTCTAATCAATTTTTATAAGCGCTTTATTTTATGGTTGTTGTTACTCAAAAGGAAAAATGGCGTGGACAATATGGTGTTTTGACCGACTCGAAAATGATGCAAAGATATGAAGATGCAATCTTCTCATTTCGATGAAAGCTATGCTACAAGAAGGAGAAAACATTTATCATTCCCAAATGCACAATGTCCCAAAATCTTAAAACTCATCAATATCAAGATTCTCAAGAAATGAGAAAAAGGTATTGTATACCAACGCACGATTCATGCGCCCCCCCGACCATGAGGGGGAAATTTTTTCGGAATTTAAGACCAAAAAATGCCAAGAATCATGCAATTTCACTACTTCAAATGTAAGGATGCCCCCAATCTCATATAAAGAAAGAAATTAAATCTTTTTGTTTCAAAAATTTCACTAAAAGAAATAATGAACTTTCTTAAAACAAAGAAACCCAAACTAAAAGTTCTCTTTTAAAGTGAACTATTCAGAAGAAATCTGATCTTTCCCTAAACAATTCTAAAGAAAACACATGCTTTGTAATTGAAAGACACTCAAAGCAAGAGACTAATCCTTCAAAACCAAGCAAAGCAAAGATGGATAAAAGAAACTCAAAGAATGTCAAGAAGACTGTAAACAGATCAATATAGGCTCCAAAAGTTCAATCCAGCTATTCAAAGAAAAACTGAGCATCAAAAAATGACAAGACCCAATCCAAAAAATTTTACAAACAAGTTCGCAGGCTGGCAGTGTATTACAGTACGAGAATCAAAGATTCTCGTAGGTTGAACAAAGGTTGACTGTGAGGGGTTTGCACTGGAATTAACACCAGGGTGCGAACTCAGGTGTTTCTCGCAGGCCACTAAAGGGTACAGTGCGAGAATGCCTGTAAACAAGCAAAAATTTGAAAAAGGACTAAATTTGAGTGAACTTTTAGATACAGAGAGTCTGGATGGATCTCCCACAGACTCAGAGACCAGAAAACAAGCAATCAAAGCAAGGGAAACTAGACTAAACTAGGAAACAATTCATTTCCCCAGTGGAGTCGCCAATTTTGTTATCGGACTAATCGGTAGGTGTGGACACTAACTGATCTCCCTAGATCCACCTAGATCTAGAACAAAACACACCAGAACATGATGCTTTCCTTAAGTTTTAAATATTGAATTTACTAACTAAAGAGGGATGAGTGACATACCGTTTAAATGTCACTTCCTCTCGCCATCACCATCCTAGCTCCGTTCCAATGCTCATACAATGATGAACCTGCAAAAGAACACAACCAACCAAAGTGATAGCAATAGCATAAACTCAATATAAACCTATGTATGTGATCAAGGAATCATACAATAAAACACAACAAGCTTTATAGGAAATAATCATATT
>ML816457.1:0-19384 GCA_009831015.1 Picea engelmannii
ATTGTTGGACAATTGAATAAATCCCAATTTAAAATTCCAAAACATGTTATTCAATTCAAATAGTACCTATAGTTTATGAAAATAGACTTAGACAAACCCCTACACTTATTACGACCAATAACATGGTGAAAAATTCATTATGTTAGAACGAACAAAATGTTCCATCGACGCACGTCGAGGAAGTTTCTAAATATTTGGGAGAACAAGGAAGAGCTCAAAGATTAGTAGAAACCTTTACTTACCAATCCGCAAGGTGGTGGGAAAAAAATTCCCCAAGACTGGAAACATGGACAACTATATCAACTTACTTTGTAGAATGTTCCAAAAAAAATAAACTAGCTAAAGTTGTTCACATTCCCATTTTCAAGATTGGGTATGATTCAGCTGAACATATTCATTGTTCCAAGAATGAATGGTGTAGAATAGGATACAGATATGAAAGGGTATGGATTCACATGTTTCCAAGAACATTAGACGAAATACTAAATAAATGGTACAAGATCAAAGAATATTGTGGCCATACACTAAATTGGACCATCATCACAGAAAAATTTATCCAAGATTTCAAATTCACACTGTAGAAGGAATATCTAAGAGAAGCGACGCAACAGATCAATTTTTTTTTAGAAAACTTAACTCCAGCTACACAGAAAGAAAAAGGGAATATGACGCTCAATATAGGCTCGACATCGACTTTCAACCTTGTTTCGACAGAAAATAATGGAAGTACGAGAGCACGAAGAATTAACATGGACAATGTAAGTTTTCCGAGCCAGAGCTTCCGATGGAAAAATGATCACTTGGAATTGCAAAAAAATGTAAAATCAATGTTATAGATATCTAAGGAATAAAAATAAGATCACGTACCAACTTCCCAAAGATATTCACCATAATTGAAGAAGGGTAACATTATCTTAATGAAGAAAAACCACCAAAGTGGATGGATGATGAAATCAAAACTAAAGAATTCAACATATCAAATGATGACTGACCAAAAATGGCATGGGTAGGAGAATATTAGACATATAAGGATACAATCGACATATTAGACTTGCTCAAAGAATATCAAGATGTATTTGCACGAGACTATAAAGATCTAAAAGGACTTGTAGAATAAATGGGACAGATGAAAATTGAACACATTCGAGGAGAAAAACCAATCAAAAAATGACCTTACATATTAGCTCAGAAATACAAGCCCAGCGTTCATAAGTAAATCCAAGGAATGTTATCAGCATGCATCATATATCCAATTGACAAAGATGAATGGGAAAGTCGTATGTTGTTTCAACCAAAGAAGCATGACCCTAAGAAGCTAAGAATTTGCGTCGACTTCAGAGGTCTCAACAAACTAACTTTATCATATCTTTTTGCCACTCCCTTTTTCGAATAATTAATTAATGAAGTCACAGGTCATGAATGTTACTCATTTGTAGGAAGATTCCCAAGATATAATCAAGTACCAATAGCCAAAGAGGATCAACCGAAGACAACATTTGCCTCATAATTTGGCTCTTTTACCTATAAATATATGTCATTTGGACTGAGAATTCCCCAAAAGGAATGTCATTTTGGTCTGATAATTCCATCGTTTGTATATATACTCTTGGAATTTGGATTGAGAATGATCTTCTACTCATTTTCTAAAAAAAAATTGATCTATTTTGATGCTTCTCTTAGATGTTCCTCCTTCGATTTCTAATACGATGGTTGTTTATTTCGATTATTGGATGATATAAAGCTTATTCAAAAACCATATACAATGGCTTAGACTGATTCTTGAACGATGTAGACAAATCCAAAAATCTCTTAACATTAAGAAGTGCATCTTTTCCACACAAATTGGAATTTTGTTAGGCCATGTGGTATGCAAAGGCGATGTAAAAGTCGACGTGGAAAAGATAAAAATCATCCTTGACTTGAAGCCTCATGTAAATAAAAAACAAATTAAAAACTTCCTTGTACACACGGGATACTACAAAAAAATTATACACCATTAGTTAGATATCAAATTCCCAATGGATGAGATTCTCTAGAAAGAAATCGAGTTTAGATGGAGTCAATACTATCAGGAATCATTCCAATTATTAAATAAGAAATTGGTTGAATCCCCCATATTAAAATTTATCGACTCATCAAGAAGGTTTCATGTCCATATCAATGCTTCGAACGTTGTTGTCAAGTCAGTTCTAGTGCAACCATACAATGACATAGTCGACCACCCAAATGTGTATGCCAGTGGAAAATTGAGCAAAGCATAAATGAAAAATTCAACCATGTAAATGGAAGCTTTGTCGATGATATTAGCATTACAAAATTTTCGACATTACCTACTCACCAACCCCTTAACATTCTTTACATATCATCAAGCATTAAAATATTTATTTAATAAATTGGTTCACCAAGGAAAGATGTGTCGTTGAATGTTATTATTCCAGGAATTTGAATTCGACATAATCGTCTGACCTGGGACAAAGAGTGTCTGACTTGACCATCTATCTCGATTTGAAACAGGAGAGGACCCAACAAGAATAGATGACAACCGCCCAAATGCACATCTATTTCGAGTTTAAGTTGCACCAAAAGATATGGAGGATATAAAAAACGTTTTGGAATACGGAAAGACTCCAGAGGATATTTCGAAAAATAAAACAAAGGTTCTATCCCGAAAAGAAACACCATTCATCGTTATAAATGGATATCTGTACAAAATGGGACCCAATGATATCCTTAGGAGATGCACTCTTGAGCATGAAGGAGAATAAGTTATTAATGAGACCCATGGAGGACCAGCTAGGAGCCACTTCCAGGTCGACATGACAGCTCAGAAGATACTTCAGGTGTCTCTGTGGTGGCCAAACATACATAAATAATGCTAGGATCAGGTTAGGAAGTGTGAAAGTTTTCAAAGGCTCTATAAACCTATGTGGAAGAATGAAATACCACTAAGATTAGTGAAATCCAATCAATCATTTGAAATATGGGTTGTCGACATTGTTGGCCCTTTTCCTTAGAGAGAAAAAATCTAACGTCAAATATATTATTACTGCAGTAGAATACGTGACCAAATGAGCAAAAGTTGAACTAGTTGAATCATGTTGTAGTATTCCAGATATAATATAGTATGCAAAACAAAAATAATTTAGCTAGAAGTGGTAGAACACAAATGATATAACCATAAAAATACCAGAACAATACCAGAATAACACCAGAAACGGGACTTTGATTAATGATAGCAATGTTCACTTTGCTCTTCGAGGGGGAAACCTCCAGCAGAGCAGCGCTCTATTACAATAATATCCAAGACAATATTTCTCATACCCCCTACTTCTATTTATACTAAATCTATCTATCCAAAAGAACAATATAGAGGAATATCCTTCTAGAAGCGAAAGCTTCTATTAGGTCTTCTTACATTTGACTTATTCTTCCTTATTGCTAGGCCTTATTAATATTGGCCTTTATTACATAGAATTATATTATTGTACCTACGTGAGAGGTTAGGGAGGTTAGGTCCCTAACATGCCCTCTCCCTTGAAGAACAAACTTGTCCTCAAGTGATCTGGATTTTATGAAAAGAACGAAATGACTACAAATTATTAACAGGTGCTTAACACAAAATAACAGAGATACAGTAAAACTGGTTTTCTATTCAATAAGGAAATAACATGAAACTGTAAAATGCAGCAGAAACAAGCTTGTTGGAATGGTGGTGACTTATCTCTGAGAAGAGATGTGACAATTGCACTCATTTGCAAGAAGATGATTACAATGAGGCTCTGAAGGCCTTTCTACAATATACAAGAATGCCAAAATCCCTAGACATACAAAAACCTAACCCTAGGAGATGAAGCGCCAAAAGTCATGTGGGCCCCATTTGGGTAAGTTAGTACATCAACTTCCCGGGTCGTAACTTTTGCATACGATCTTTGTTTTAGGCGTATGATAGCCCATTGGAAAGGTATCGTCGAGGATATTAATTTTGAAATTTCCATATTTCTCCCTATTTTCCCCAAAAAAACATCGTTTAGGGCCTCAAAACGGCTCCTGAAGTGAAAAATGCTAAAAATAGTAAATTACCAAAATTGGTAGAAAAGCATTTTGAGCCAGTTGGAAAGGGTGGGTGGCCACCAATGTCCATCTGGATCAATCCTCCCTCCTTAGTAATAAATGGTATCCATTGCGTTGAGTGCCCCCATCATATGAGGAAATTTATGCTGAATTTGGCCCTGGGTGAGCCACTTTCCTTGGTGCAGGAATTGCCCCACTTTGACGACTCAATAAAGATGGATCCTTTGTTGTCGAGTGCCCTTGATCTGTGTGTCCACAATATGATCACGGGATGCCTATTGTATGCAGTCAGGGTTGAGCTTTGTTGGTGTCATTTGTTCTACTACTTCTGAGGTGTCCAATAATGGTGGGAAATAAGGGCGAAGGAGATCCACGTTGAACACTAGGTTCAGGACAAGGAAAGGAGAAATGTTGAGCTTAAAAGAATTATCCCCCACAACCTTTGTTATGGTGTACGACCCATAACAGAGTGGAAGAAGCTTCCATTGGGGTCCTATAAGGCATTCTTTCTGCAAGTGCAACCAAAGTTTGTCACCCACCTGAAACTTATGTGGCACCCGATGTTGATCATGGCACTGCTTGTACTTGTCATTGGACTTCTATAGGATATCCTGAACCCGCTGGCAGATGTTCTAGATCCACTCAATGATTCGGGTGGATTTGTGAGCTTCAATTGGATCAGGAGATGAGTCGGTCGAGGTGAACGCAAGGGGAAGTGAAACATCTATGAGACCCAATGGTTGGAATCCCAACCCCACCTGAAAGGGGATGTGGTCAGTTGAGCTATGTAGGGCTCGGTTGTAGCTATGTTGGACTTAGGGAAGGCTCTCATCCCATGTGAGAGGGTACCTTGAATTATACATGTGAAGGATATGAAAAATCATTCGATTTACGACCTCGGTTTGGCCATCTTTCTGAGGTTGGAAGGCCATGGATTTGGGGAGCTTGGTGTCCAGCAGTGACCAGAGGCTCTACCAGAATGTGCTAAAAAATTGATTGTCCCAATCTGAGAAAATGGTTTGCGGGATTCCAAAATGTACCCAAACTCGTTCAAAGAAGAGATTGACAATGGCCTATGCTATGATGTTCTTCTTGTAGGCAACCAGAATCACCATCTTAGAAAAGAGATCAACAACCAAAAAAACACAGTCATTTCCTTGCTTGGTAGATGGGAGGCCTGTCATGTATTCCATTGAGATGGATTCCCATGGCCTGTCAGGAGTAGGAAGAGGGGTGTACAGGCCCTGTTTCTTAGTGGTCGTTTTGGAAATAGTGCAGATAGTGAAGGACCTGATATACTTGTTGACCTCCTGTTGAAGTTTCGGCCAATAGAAATGTTTTTGTAGCATCGCCACTTTATTTTCGACGCCAAAGTGTCCTGCCACCCGACTGTAGTGGGATTTTCAGATCATCTTCACTCATTTTCTTGATGGAACACAGATATGGCCTAGACGACACAACAACCCATCCTGAAGATGGAAATTATCGACAACTGCGTTTGCACCCAACATTTAGTAGGTGGTGGCGAAGTCTGGGTTTGTCTCATAGAGTTGGGGCCATCCAGAGGTCTCATGGCCACAGGAGTCTAGCACCATGGTGAGTTTCATGAATGGAGGTCTACTGAGGCAATCAACGATGTGATTGGTGCTTCCTATTTTATACTTGATGTTTAGGTGGAATTGGTGCAAGTATTTTGACCACTTTTGATGGTGGTCATTTTGCAATTTTCTTCATCAACTGCAGTGGCTTATGATCAGTGTGGATGATTGTCTCCTTCCCATGAATGTAATGTCTCCACTGGCGGTAGGCTTGCACAATGGATTACATTTCTTTTCCGTAATTAGTGTACTTACGAACAACATCTGATAGTGTCTCACTATGATAAGACACAGGGTGGTCGTGCTAAGTGAGAACAATGCCCACAACATAGTTTGAAGCATCTGTCTCGATCTCAAAGGGATGTTGCAGGTCTGGTAGTGAAATTACTGGGGTTGAGCACAAGTGTTGCTTCAAATCATCGAACACTTGTTTTTGGGATCGGACCCACGCAAATTTCTTCTTACCACCACCCCTGGTTATTTGGTTGAGGGCCCATGTAATATGGGAGAATTCCAACATGAACCTACGGTAGAAATTGGCAAGGCCCAAGAAGCTCTAAATCTCAATGAGTGTGGTTGGGGTTGGCCAGTCACGGATGACTTGGATCTTGGCTAGATCCACATGTATTCCATGTTGATCAATGATGTAGCCCAGGTAATGGGCCTTGTCCATGTCGAAGGTTGTCGCAGGGTGTGCAGAACCAACTGAATATGCTGCAAGTGTTCGACCCAAGTCTTGTTGTAAATGGGAATGTCATCCAGATACACCACTACAAAACTATTGGTGAATGGTCATGGGATATCGTCCATCATCCTCATGAAAGTGGTTAGAGCATTTTTCAAACCAAAGGGCATGAACAACCATTCAAAAAGGCCTTCCTTTGACTTGAAGGCAGTCTTCCATACATCTGCCTTTTCTATCGGGAGCTAGTGGTAGCCAGACTTCAGATCAATCTTACTGGATTATTTGGCCCACATGAGTTGATTAAGGAGGTCATATATTCATGGAATCAGGTATCAGTTTCTGACTGTGATTTTATTGAGAGCCCAGTAATCAATGTAGAGTCACCAGGTTCCATATTTCTTCGGTATCATCATGATTGGGCTCCCTCAAAGTGATGAGATGGGACAGATGTGCCCCTTGTGGAGAAGTTCTTGGATCTATCACTTGATCTCCTCATTCTCTAATAGAGAGAAGTGATAGACTGGCCCATTGGGAAGAGGTGCACCAGGGGTCAGATCAATGGGGTGCTTGACCAGGCAGTGTAGAGGTACCCCGGTGGGTGAGGAGAAGATATCTAAGTATTCTTCCATGACCTTATATACTTGATTTTACTGTGTGGAGAGGTAGGCCGTAGAGACCTTGGATGTGGTTGTGATCTTTCACTTATTCTGAGAGAGAATCATGAAGAAGACTAACTTCCCCATATGAGAGATGATCTTCCTGCATTTCTTAGCAAAGATCAAGGAAATAGCACTAGGTGGGACTACCTCGGGTATCCTGCACAATTTCCTGTTCAAAGTAATAATAACACTAGGACACCTAGACTCATATACAACATCATGTTTCCATAAATAAGGTTGGCCCAAAATAACATCACAAACTTCGAGAGGATCAACATCACACAATACCTCATCTTTGAATGTCTTGATGTCGTATGATAGTTGGCACTATTGGCTGACATAGAGATCACCTCATTGGCTGAGACATCCAATGGTGTAGGGTTTTGGGTGCGGCATTGTCGGCAAGGCAAGCCACTTTACGACCTCTACTGAGATGAGGTTATTCTGGCTACCACTATCAACGATGAATTGAAGTGGGGTGCCTTTTACCCACATATGTGAATGGAAGAGGCACTCTCCTTCTGTCTCGTTTGGTTCACTAGGCTGGAGCTTGGTGGTAGCAACAGTGGCACTGGGTTCCACGTCAATGATCCGTATTCCCCTTTCTAGTTCTGGCTTAGAGTCAGAACCCGCATCTGATTTAGAGGCTTTCACTTAGACCACCAACGACTTCTTTGAGCGGCAGTTAGCAATGTTATGCCAAGGGCTCTTATGGAAGTCGCACCACTGGCCGACATAATTCTTTATCTTTTTGGTGTCCTTCTTGGCTTGTGGCTTGGATTGGTTGTCCTGATACTATACATATTTTCTCTATCCTTTTTTTTGTGGGTTGGGACCACCCTTTCCTAGCTTTTGTTGTGAGGGTTTCCCAAGCCCAAATTGTCATGTCTTTTGTTTGAGTTTCTACTCGATTTTGATGGCATATCGGTAGGCCGCGCCCAAGGATGAGATGTCCAGAAATTCCATTTTGGTCTAGATGTATCTATGCAGAGCACCGCGATACTTGAGCACAAGATGTCGCTCTAAATATTTGATATCCATCTTGGTGCACAAGGTATGGCAGATATTTGTGAAATATGGCACTGCTTGGTCTCTTTCTTTCCGTAGTGTGGTCCATTTGGTATACAAGTCGTTGTAACTTCCCACAGGGTAGTATTTTTCCTTAATAGCATCCCTGAAGGATTTCTAGGTGGTTGTGACAGTAAATGATGAGGGTTCCTCTATTTTCTTTTGCTCACAGAAAGTTTCCCACCAATCTTTGACATGGGGAATGGCTTTAAGAAGTGAAAAAGTAATATTTTCTCTATTTGAAAAGTAATGGACAGAAAAATACCCTTGTAGTATATTCAACCACTTTTCTACAACATATGGATCTATCTGACCTTCAAATATAGGAATATCAAAGTTTATTTGTACCTTGAAGGGGGCAGTGCCTCCTCTCAAAGAAGATGTGTCGCCTATTGGTAGTCGTTGAAGGATTTGAGTGAAACTATCCATCATCTCGTTCCTTTGTTGCGTGATGGCTTCCTCAATCAATAGTTTGAAAGGATCTCATGTCCCTTCATCTTTCTTTTCTCTTTCCATGAGAGGTCACTTGGGCATGCGATATCTTTTTTCCTCAAGAGAAACAAGCTCGAGACCCAACTCTTTGTACTCTGACCTCGTTGGGGACATGCATTAAGACGACAAGGAGCAGACCACTCTGATACCACTGATACGGATTTTATGAGAAGAACGAAATGATTACAGATTATCAACAGGTTCTTAACACAAAATAATAGAGATACAATAAAACTAGTTTTCTATTCAATAAGGAAATAAGTTGAACTGTAAAATGCAGTGGAAACAAGCTTGCTGGAATGGTGGTGGCTTATCTCTGAGAAGAGTTGTGATGACTATGCTCATTCGCAAGAAGATGATTACAATGAGGCTCTGAAGGCATTTTTACAATAAACGCGAATGCCAAAAACCCTAGATATCCAAAAACCTAACCCTAGGAGATGAAGCGCCAAAAGTCATGTGGGCCCTGTTTGGGTAAGTTAGTACATCAACTTCCCGGGGTCGTAACTTTTGCATACGATCTCCATTTTAGGTGTATGATAGACCATTGTAAAGGTATCGTCGAGGAGATTTATTTTGATAAAACTAACAATGGAATTTCCATATTTTCTCCTGTTTTCCCAAAAAAACATCGTTTAGGGCCTCAAAACGGATCCAGAAGTGAAAAAATAGTAAAAATAGTAAATTACCAAAATTGCCAGAACATTGTTTTGAGCCAGTTGGAAAAGGTGGGTGGCCATCAATATTCACCTAGATCATCAAGGCTTCATATGAGGGAATATTTTTAGAATGGTGGTCGGCTCCCAGGTGACATCTTCTGGAGGTGTGTCTTTCCATTAGACTAACACTTTATGGATGGTGCACTGACGAAGACGACGCTCTCTCTGGGACAAGACTACCTTTGGATGCAACCATATGGAACCTTATTCATCCAACTCAGAAAGACTAGTTTGATTTTGGCACTTAGTTCCAATCTCCTTCTTTAAGTAGGAAACATGAAAAACAACATGGAGCTTCAACTCACGGGGTAGAGATAATTGATAGGCCATTGAACCCACACACTTGACTATTGTATAAGAACCATAAAATTTGGGTGCAAGTTTATGATAGTGGTGATATTTGAGGGATTTTTTCTTATAATGTTGTAGTCAAATAAATACTTGGTCCCCTTCAACAAAATAGTGTTCGGAATGACCATGATCTACTTGTTTCTTCATGCGATTTTGAGCCATGACCAAATTTTCTTTGAGGGCACGAAGAATAGCCTCCCAGACTATAAGATTTGTGTCAACCTCCCGAACCTTCGAGACCCCTAGCATATAGGAGAGAACTGATGGGGGATTTTGGCTTTAGACTTCTTCAAAAGGAGTCATCCGAGTAGTTGTGTGGTAAGATGTGTTGTACCACCATTCATCTAGGGGTAACCATTAAGCCCACCTATTTTTCCGCTCATATTAAAAACACCCTAAATATGTTTCCAAACAATTGTTGACAACCTCATTTTGGCCATCCATTTGGGGATGATAGGAAGTTATGAGATGCAATTGGGTGCCCTGTAGCTTGAAGAACTCTTGCCAAAAATTGTTGGTGAAAGTGGGGTCTCTGTTAAAGAAATTAGAATTAGGCATGCCATGAAGCTCGAAGATATTATCCATGAAGAGTTGAGCAACTGTGGCAGTTATGAATGGGTGTTGAAGATTAAGAAAATGAGCATATTTGGAGAGACGATCAATGACCACCATGATGACTAAATTATTTCCCGATTTAGGTAAGCCTACAATGAAGTCCTTAGAAATATATCGCCAAATAGTAGGGGGAATCAGAAGCAGTTGGAGTGTGCCCAGAGATTTGACAATTTCTCCCTTGTTGTGTTGAAATAACTCACATTTATCCAAAAAGGTGTGGATGTATTGTTGCTTACCCTCCCAGAAAAAAGAACGTTTGACCCTTTCATAGGTTTTGGTAAATTTGGAATGCCCTGTTGTGGGTGAGTCATGAATTTCAGAAAGCACTGTGTATTTAAGTTGGGATTGCTTTCATAAATACAAATGGCCTTTGTAGAGAAGCTCTTGATTATGCCAAGAGTACCCTAGAGAAACTGAAGAATTGTGTTGCAATTGATGGAGCAGGCTAGAAATTTTGGGGTCTTGCAACCATTCCTGATGAAAAACTTGGAGAAAATCTTGTAAAATGAAGGAAAGGGAGAAAAGGGACCCATCTTCTTCATATTTTCGAGAAAGAGCATCGAACACTACATTTTCCTTTCCATTTTTGTAAATGATCTCATAATCATATACAAATAGATTGTTCACCCATTTTTGTTGTGTTGGGGATGAAATTTGTTGTTCCAGGAAATACTTGAGACTCTGATGATCAATTTTTATTTAGAGTCATTGAACCAATAAGTAAGGTCATCAGAGATCCACAACATGTAGAATAGCTAACATTTCCTTTCCATACATGGATTGGCCCAAATGTCGCTCTGAAATTTGTTTGCTAGTGAGGTACAAGGGTTTGCCATCTTGCATGAGGATGGCTCCAATTCATTTCCTCGAAGCATCACATTCCAATACAAATGTATTTGTGAATTTTGGGAGTGCTAAGATAGGGGTCAAGAACATAGCATATTTTAAGGCTTGGAAGGCATGATCTGAAGCTGAATTCCAAGTGAAAGCATTCTTTTTGAGGGAAGTGAGAAGAGTTGTAATCTTTCCATAATTCTGAACAAACTTCCTATAGTAGTCTGTTAAACCCAAAAAACCACAATATCTTAAGAGTTTTAGGGTGAGGCCAATCTTGCATAGCTTCAATTTTATTAGGATGCACTCGAACACCATCCTTGCCAACAATATGACCCAGGTATTACACTTCTGAGGAAAAACAGTCACATTCAGATTGTTTGAGGAAAAGTTGGTGCTTAGAGAGGAGAGGGATAACTTGATTCACATGGCAGATATGAGATGACCAAGTTTTACTATAGATGAGAATATCATCAAAGAAAAGTAAGACAAAATGACAGAGAAAAGGATGGAAGACATGATTCATAAGACTTTGGAAAGTGGAAGGAGCATTACACGATCCAAAGGGCATTATAAAGAATTCATAATGACCCTCATGTGTGTGAAATGTAGTCTTTGGAATGTCTTTGTATTTCATGTGGATATGATGGTAGACAAAACGTAGATCCAATTTGGTGGAGTATTGAGCACCACTCAATTTACCCAAGAGTTCATCAATGAAAGGAATGGGGAATTTGTCTTTGATTGTGCTTTTTTTGAGGGAGTGGAAATCATGACACATGCACCAAGTACCTTCTTTCTTGAGTACCATGAACACAAAGGAAGAATAGGGGCTAGTACTAGGATGGATAACACCGACATCGAGTAATTCATGAAATTTTTTCTCAATTTCATTCTTCTGGGAAAAGGGATGATGATTAGGCCGAACATTAGGAGAAAGACTTCCCGGTATGAGAGGGACGGAATGCTCATGGACTCCACTATAAGGGGGAAGTTCTTTGGGGGTGGTAAAATGATGCAGACCCCACCCTCTCCCAGGGTCCACCCAACCTCGTAGCATAAGGATCATTGACTTTGGGAGATGAATCAACTCATAGATGTTATATGATCCATCAAATCCACAACACAGGATTTAAAATATTCTTCCCGAACGTGAAATTTGTTTTTAAGGATTCCCCGAGCACTAGCAGAGCTTTTCGGTAAATCATAGGCCAAGCCTCAAGGCCTATAAAGAATTCGAGACTTTAGAGCTATTAATATTCGAGCCTCTCAACAGAATAGGACACCAAACCTTCCAGACACCAAACTGAGAAAGTGTCGAACCATAGCACATATCGATGATCCACAGTGCCCTCTCAAATCTACAGCAGGAAAAGATCTCAGAAATACAGGCTTCAACAAGTTTAACCACTTCAACACTCCAAACTCCCAAAGAGTCTAACTCTAAATTATATCAGATAGTTCCAGTTCTCTAATCAAATCAAAATCTCACACCCCACTTCACGATTTCAGACTTCGAGAGTTCCTGAAGCGCCTCTCCATAATTCAGCTAGAGTGTCGGACCAATGAACACACACATGACAAGAAATCAACAGTCCATGCCCTCCCGCTAGCCAATGACCACGATTCACTCTGATATTCTAGGCTTCGGGAGACTTAGGTGTCCAACACTGTAAAACCTTCAGAGCACCATATTTTCAAACTCACGGAGGACTCATATCAATGACCACCACACCTCGACAGATGGATGGCCTGGATTATCTCTGGGCTTCGGGAGTCCAGGTGTGTGCACAATGAAAAATTTTGTGTCTCCCAAATGGTGAAATGTCGAAGGATGGCTCCTTATGTTAAATTTAGAGATTCTATTATGTTCTTTTCAATTTACTAGACAACAATAGCATAAGAAAGATCAATGAGAGAAACACAGTCACAAGGTACACATCATTTTACCCAGGGAAACCCTCATGGGGGAGAAAACCCAACATAAACTTCCTTAATATATATTTCCAATACAATTCCAAGATAAAATACCAAAAGCAAGAGAATATCCAACACTGAGTAATGTGCCTCTCTCTCTTCTTCTTCCGACAACTGCAAATTCCTCCAAACTTGTGAACTAGATTAGTGACTTGAGTGAGTGAATGAATGAGGCATTTTACTCTCTTATTTATACTAGCTGGTAGGTGTTAGGGATGTGTCTCTTCACCAAGTTGGGCTGAATTCTTGACTTAGTGGCTAAAACTACTTTAATTATCCCCAGGCGCTGACTTCTCAATTAGCATGATATAATTAGGGTTTGACTAATCCAAAAAAGGGGATTTGGTCATACATAAGTCCTGACATGATCAATCCACAAAAGAGGATTGATCTATAAGAAAATGACTCAATAAAAAATGAAATATTCTTTGCAGTTACAATATTTCAACACTCCCCTTTAACAAGAAGGGTATTCTACAACACAACATGATTGAGAGAGAGAGAGAGAGAGAGAGAGAGAGAGAGAGAGAGAGAGAGAGAGAGAGAAACAACATCATCATCATCTTGAACACTAATTGGCATATCTATAAATCATCAGAAGTTTTTCTCATCATCGACAACATCATCATTCACAGCATGATGTTGGATCATCATCATCATTTGCATCAACATCAATTAGTACAATACTAATATAACATCATCAATTAGTACTTGACTGATACAACATCATCAACATATTGAGCATGAAGCTTAAGTAGTAACATTATTATCATCTTCAGCATGATGTTGAAGTTTCAACATCATCATCATATTCAGCATGAAGTTGAAGAAACAACATCATCATCATCTTCAGCATGAAGATGAAGTGGCAACATCATCATCATCTTTAGCATGAAGCTAAAGTGGAAAAATCATCATCATATTTAGCGTTAAGTTGAGTAGCAACATCATCATCATCTTCAGCGTGAAGCTAAAGTGGAAACATCACCAACATGAGGCTGGTACACCAACACCAACAACACGAGGCTAGTACAACATCATCAACAACACGAAGCTAGTAAAACAACATCAACAACACAAGGTTGAGAAAATAACATCATCAACACGAGGTTGAGATAACAACATCATCAACACGAGGTTGACATAACAACTTTATCAACATCATTAGCACGAGGATGAGATAATATCATCAACATCATCAACATGAGGTTGAGATAACATCATCAACATCTTCAGAACAATGCTGAGATAACATCATCAACATCATCAGCACGAGGTTGAGATAACATCATCATGAGGTTGAGATAACATCATCAACATCATATAGCAACTAAATGAGGCAGGTGCAACAATATTTTGTGGTACTCTAATAGTCCCTAGGGAACTTCCCAAGAATCATAATATTCCCTAGGATATAAAATCCTAACGGAGCTACCATGTGTTCTCTAACATACCATCCTTAACGGACCTTTGGGATCTTCCCATAAATAATAAGATTCCCTAGAATTATAAAAATCTGAATGAATCTACCACCAATGGCCACAACTGGTATATACATGCACAGGTTGTTGGAATTATTAATACAACTGAGAGGGGGGGGGTGAATCAGTTGTATATGATCTTAAACAATTTTAACAATCTTAAACTATTATTAATCTTTCTTCATGTGGTCATCAACAATATACAACATATGAACAGTAAAGGTAAAGAACATCAGTCACACATAAAGTATGCACAAAGACAAATTTTTCACGAGGAAACCCATAAAGGGAAAAAACCTCTTCTTCTTCAAAATTATAGGCAGTCTTTTATGTTCTGTACATCATCTATAATTGAGCACCAACTCAATGTGAGGTTGCAACCTCTGTTTTACAAGCTGCAACTTGTTTGAGAGCACCAACTCTCTAGTTTCTCTAGCACCCACTAGAAGGAAGCACCAACTCCCTGAATATTCCAGCACCAACTGGATGGAAGCACCAACTTCCTGAAAGTTCCAGCACCAACTTCCAGTTACACAGGCTCCAACCTGTATAACAGAGAACACTTGTTCTCCCTAGCACCACCCTGCCACCCTGGTTTCTCTGGCTACAACCAGATGGAAGCTACAACTTCCTGTGTTCAAGCTCCTACTTGAACCTCTGAGGACAACAGTCCTCCCGAGCACCTCCTGAGCACCTCCCTTCCACCTTGGCTTATAAATGATTAAATAAACATTCAAGTTTACAGATAAAACAGTTCTTACCAATCTTTCTTTGTTCTGTAAATCTGGTCTTCTACACACTGTTTTGATGCTCTTCTCTTTCTCTGTCTTTTCAGCAGGCATGCTCTGCATCAACTCATGTTGTCATTTTACTCTTCTTCAACTCATTCTGTTATTCTACTCTGCATTTCATCTCACACTTCACATATGCTCAATCTCCTCCTGTGCATCCTCTTCTTCTCTATTCTTACGATTTCATTCATTTTCACTTACAGAACGACCAACCCGACACATTCTGTTTCATCTTCTCTTATACACATGAACACGACGGTTCAACTTCCCAAATCCTTAGGCGAAATGACGACAACTGTCTAAGCAACTGAAACACCAACCGATTGGCTATCATGAGTCCATTTCACTAACAGATTTGTAACTGAAAAGTTAATCTGTGAGAAAGAATAGAACCCCTCCGATCACATTCAAGTTCATCTGCACCGTTGGATATGCAGCGAGAAAATCTGGACGGCCCGACTCTGTGCTCCCAGATCTACGGTCGGGATTGGATTCTGGAGTCCCCTTGACATTCTACCTTTAAGCAGAGGGGGGGGTGGGTCTGGAATTGGGCGCACATCTCTCGAGCGGTGAGGATAAAAGCACCTAGATCAACGATGCTCAAGCGATTTCAGACCCCCCTTGCCTTTCTGCCTTTAATACATGGGGGGGTCCGGAATGGTGGGGTATCATGGAAAGGCCCCATTCCTGTCATGTCACCTTTTGTATCATTCTCCAACCCACTTGACCTTGCGCCAAGGCTCGTTCCCTTTAGCTCCTCCTTGTCCTCTGACATCTATCCATCTCTCGCTGATGTGACCAAGGGCTATGACCACAGCCTTATGCATAAGGCACTTTCGCGATTTCATGACTCTTGTGGTAGTTCTTGTCATCTCTATCTCCCAATTTCTGAAACTCCAAAGTGGAGTAATCCTGCTGATGTCACACGTGGATTGACACGTGTTGATTACTTCCATGTGTCACTCTGATTCGTGACTTACATGTGCCTGAAGTGTTGAATCATCCTGACACTTGTCATTACCTGGTTGTGCCACGTGTTCCTAGATGACGTGATCTGCTGACGTGCGTCGGGTCGACGGTCTAGATCACATCTTGATCTGACAGTTCAGATTCATTCGGGATTTCACACATCGTGATTTCGGGGTTTCTGATGTCAATAATCTTTGACATGTCCAACTCTCGATCCCTGAAACTCCGACAAGGACTGGAATCAACGGTCCATATTTGTCCTCAATCCAACGGTCGAGATTATATCGGGGTATCTCATATCGCGATTTCGCGAGTCCTATGGTTATTATTCTTTGACCTCTTCAACTTGCGATCCTCGAAACCCCGACAGGGAGTCGGATCAACCATCCACATAACCCCTTGAGATGGACGATCCTCCTGCTTTTGGGATTTTGTGAGCCCCTTTTCTCCTTTCACTTTAAACACCGTGCAGGTTTTCCCCGATCCAACGGTGGTCGGATCCTGCGCTCAGATCTAACGCCTGAGATCTATCCTCCTCTTCAGCGCGTGCTCTTCTTGTTTTTATTCAGATCTGACGGCCCTCATGCTGTTGGTAGTTTTGGATATGATCCAACGATTAGAAATGCTTCTTGGGCCTTCGATCACTCGATCTTCCTGGACCTATCTTTTGTTTGCCTGTCGATCACAAACTTCCTATACTCATGCTGTCTTCACCATTGTACTTGCCATCAATGACAAGCATTCGTTGTCTACCATTTTACTTTCCATCAATGACAAGCATTCGCTGTCTGTTAAATATTTGCCAACAATCCTCTATACATTCTTTCTGTACTTATGCCATTCGCTCTGCCTGTACTTATGCCATTCACTATCCGTTAAATATTTTCCAACAATATCCCATTTGGCATTGATGGAAATTCAAGCACCCGCATGCATTCGGATCTCCATGGCAATTTAAGCATTGATGGAAATTCAAGCACTCGCATGCATTCAAATCTCCTCTCCCAAACTCTTTTCTCCCCCTTTGACATCAATGTCAAAGAAGTAATATCCTTCCCCTGATCTGTTGCAAACCATACTCCCCCTATTGACTATAAGCATCTTGGAAATACACCGGATATTCAATAAGTACTCCCCCTGACCAGGTGAACAGATTAGACACAAGAGATTATAACCCCCAACTTTTGACGAAGGTATCCAAAAGGGGTCGTTGCTAAGGATTTAGTAAAGATATCAGCAATCTGTTCTATAGAGGGTATATAGTGTAGTTGAACAATTCTGTTTGTAACTTGTTCTCTGAGAAAATGATACTTTATAGGAATATGCTTAGTCTTGGAATGAAGAACAGGATTCTTGGAGACACTTATGGCACTGGTGTTATCACAATGAATTGGAATATGATCAGTGTAAGTTACCTTCAGATCTGCAAGAGTTTGTATCATCCATAAAATTTGTGTGCAGCAAGTAGCAGCAGCAATGTACTCTGCCTCTGTAGTGGATAATGAAATGGATCCTTTCTTTTTACTAATCCATGCAACTAATGAGTCACCCAGAAAAAATGCTCCTCCACTGGTGCTTTTTCTCTCATCAACATAGTTTGCCCAGTCTGCATCTGAATAAGCAGTTAACTGGAAATTATGATTTCTAGGATACCACAGACCATAAGTCATTGTTCCCTTCAAGTACTTAAATATCCTTTTGACAGCTACCAAATGACTTTGTTTAGGAGCAGACTGAAAATGACCTACCATTCCAACAGCTTGTATTATATCAGGACGGGATGTTGTGATGTACAGAAGACTGCCTATCATAGAGCGACATGTTCTTTCATCAACATCAGGTGAGATATCATCTTTACTCAACTTGCAACCAACCACCATAGGTGTGCTAACTATAGAGGAATCTTCCATCTGAAATTTCTTCAACATCTCTTTCAAATATTTTTCTTAAGAAATAAAAATTCCTGCAGAGCTTTGTTTTACTTGCAAGCCAAGAAAATATGACAGTTCTCCTATCATGGACATTTCAAATTCTATTTGCATAGAGTTAGCAAACCACTGGACAAATGATTCATTAGTACAGCCAAAAATAATATCATCTACATAAACCAAAACAATTAGTAAATTATCACCTTCAGACTTAATGTAAAGGTTACTGTCAACAATACCTTTCTTGAACCCTTTTTCTTGTAGAAATTTGTCCAGTCTATAATGCCAAGCTCGTGGTGCTTGTTTCAGTGCATATAAGGCCTTCTTCAGCTTACAAACATAATTAGGATTATCTGTTGATGAGAATCCTTCAGGTTGCTCCATATATACTTCTTCCTCTAGATCTCCATTAATAAATGTTGACTTAACATCCATCTGATAAACTTTGAAGTTCTTATGACATGAATAAGCAAGAAATATTCTGATAGCTTCCAATCTTTCCACTGGTGCAAAAGTTTCATCAAAGTCCCGACCTTCAACTTGTGCATATCCCTTACATACCAATNTAGCTTTATTTCTAACAACTTGTCCTTTTTCATTCATTTTATTCTTGAACACCCATTTGGAACCTATTACATTCTTATTTTCAGGTCTAGGGACAAGCTCCCAAGTATTGTTCTTCTCAATCTGATCCAGCTCTTCATTCATTGCTCTAATCCAATCTTCTTCCTGACTAGCTTCCTCAAAAATTTTAGGTTTAGTCATAGATAAAAAGGCAACATGAGATTGTTCTGAGTCTTTAATCAGTTTCCTTCTTGTCTGAACTCCTTCATTTATATCCCCAATTATCTAATTTTCAGGATGATTCTTTCTGATATTTCTGAGAGGTGATTTTTCTTCTTTCTGTTGATTTGTGTCAGTTTGAATATCTGTATCTTCATCTGATCCAGATTCTTCTCTTTCTGATCCTTGGACCTGTTCATCTTTATTTTCAACTGTATCTTTTGTTTCTGGTTCAACACTGCTTACATTTCTGATTGGGATTTCTTCATCAACTTTTATATCTATACAGTCAACAAGTTTTTGCAGTCTCTTATTGTAGCATCTGTACCCTTTACTATTTGTAGCATAACCCAAAAATATACC
>ML816457.1:23075-87688 GCA_009831015.1 Picea engelmannii
TTACACAGGCTCCAACCTGTATAACAGAGAACACTTGTTCTCCCTAGCACCACCCTGCCACCCTAGTTTCTCTGGCTACAACCAGATGGAAGCTACAACTTCCTGTGTTCAAGCTCCCACTTGAACCTCTGAGGACAACAGTCCTCCCGAGCACCTCCCTTCCACCCTGGCTTATAAATGACTAAATAAATATTCAAGTTTACAGATAAATCAGTTCTTACCAATCATTCTTTGTTCTGTAAATCTGGTCTTTTGCACACTGTTCTGTTGCTCTTCTCTTTCTCTGTCTGTTCAGCAGGCATGCTCTGCATCAACTCGTGCTCTCATTCTGCTCTTCTTCAACTCATTCTGTTATTCTACTCTGCATTTCATCTCACACTTCACATATGCTCAATCTCCTCCTGTGCATCCTCTTCTTCTCTATTCTTATAGTTTCATTCTTTTTCACTTACAGAATGACCAACCAGACACAGTCTGTTTCATCTTCTCTTATACACACGAACACGACGGTTCAACTTCCCAATTCCTTAGGTGAAATGACGACAACTGTCTAAGCAACTGAAACGCCAACTGATTGGATATCATGAGTCCATTTCACTAATGAATTTGTAACTGAAAAGTTAATATGTGAGAAAGAACAGCACCCCTCTGATCACATTCAAGTTCATCTGCACCGTTGGATATGCAGCGAGAAAATCTGGACGGCCCGACTCTGTGCTCCCAGATCTATGGTCAGGATTGGATTCTGGAGCCCCCTTGCCATTCTACCTTTANGATCAACAACACTCAAGCGATTACGGACCCCCCTCGCATTTCTTCCTTTAATATGTGGGGGGGGTCCAGAATGGTGGGGTATCGTGGAAAGGCCCCATTCCTTTCGTGTCACCTTTTGTATCGTTCTCCTCCCCACTTGACCATGCGCCAAGGCTCGTTCCCTTTAGCTCCTCCTTGTCCTCTGACATCTATCCATCTCTTGCTGATGTGACCAAGGGCTATGACCACAGCCTTATGCATAAGGCGCTTTCGTGATTTCGTGACTCCTGTGGTAGGAGTTCTTGTCATATCTATCTCCCGATTTCTGAAACTCCAAAGCGGAGTAATCCTGCTGATGTCACACGTGGATTGACACGTGTTGATTACTGCCATGTGTCACTCTGATTCGTGACTTACATGTGCCTAAAGTGTTGAATCAGCCTGACAGTTGTCATTACCTGGTTGTGCCACGTGTTCCTAGCTGATGTGGTCTGTCGATGTGCGTCGGGTCGACGGTCTAGATCACATATTTATCTGACGGTTCAGATTCAGTCTGGATTTCACACATCGCGATTTCAGGGTTTCTGATGTCAATAATATTTGACATGTCCACCTCTCGATCCCCGAAACTCCGACAAGGACTGGAATCAACGGTCCATATTTTTCCTCGATCCAACGGTCGAGATTATATCGGGGTATCGCATATCACGATTTCGCGAGTCCTGTGGTTATTATTCTTTGACCTCTTCAACTTGCAATCCTCGAAACCCCGACAGGGAGTCGGATCAATGGTCCACATAACCCTTTGAGATGGACGGTCCTCCTGCTTTTGGGATTTTGTGAGACCCTTTTCTCCTTGCACTTTAAACACCGTGCAGGTTTTCCCCGATCCAGTGGTGGTCGGATCCTGCACTCAGATCTAACGCCTGAGATATATCCTCCTCTTCAGCGTGCACTCTTCTTGTTTTTATTCAGATCCGACGACCCTCATGATGTCGGGAGTTTTGGATGTGATCCAACGATTAGAAATGCTTCTCGGGCCTTCGATCACTCGATCTTCCTGGACTTATCTTTTGTTTGCCTGTCGATCACAAACTACCTGTACTCATGTCGTCTTCACCATTGTACTTGCCATCAATGACAAGCATTCGATGTCTACCATTGTACTTTCCATCAATGACAAGCATTCGTTGTCTGTTAAATATTTGCCAACAATCCTCTGTACATTCTTTCTATACTTATGCCATTCGCTCTGCCTGTACTTATGCCATTCGCTGTCTGTTAAATATTTGCCAACATAGGTACTCTGAGAGATCGTCCTTACTTGAACTTTGGGATATGTTGAGGGATGATTAATCCCCTAGGATATAAAATCCTAACTGAGCTACCCGTTGTTGGTCAGGATACCATAGTATCATCAACATCACTCCCTCTTTTGAGGGATGTCCTTTCAGACTATGCAAATCTTGTCTCGAAGGTATTTAAACTTTGCATGAGACAGATGCTTGGTCCACACATCTGCAACCTGCTCATATGTGCCAACATATTGGAGCTTTACAATGCCTCTCTACATTATATGATGAATGTAGTGATACCGGATCTATGTTCTTCGACTCATCATGGAGCAGAGGGTCTCCGTCATTTTTATGCAACTTTGGTTATCACATAAAATCATGGTTTCTTCCATATCCATATCAAATAGAAATGTCAACAACTTTTGAATTCATATTGCTTCACAACTGGTGGAACATGCAACTATGTATTCTTCTTCTGTCGTGCTAAGAGAAATATTGGATTGCTTCCTTCTCTGCCATGAATTCATGGTTGACCCTAGACTAAAACAACATACTGAAGTGTTATTTCTGTGAGAAATACTTCCAAACCAATCTGAATCAGTATAACCAACCAGTCTAAAGTCGTGATCTCCATTATAACAGAGACCAAATTCCAATGTACCCTTAAGGTATCTCATCACATGTTTTTTAGAAACAAGGTGAGCGCATCTAGGATCTATCATATATTTTTCCATCTATGATCTATGAAAAAATAGATCGGGAAAATATATTTTTCCATCTAGATCTATGAAAAAATATCCCTTCTCTTGCAAGTACCCTTTAGAATAATAATACATTTTCAACATAGGCAAGTACATACCTTTGATAGTATCTTTCTAGGGTAACGTTTAATAGGACAATAAGACAACAATCCCAACACTTCACAAAAAAACATTTCACTGCAATTGGTACTACAGCTGGTGTTGCAACTGATACTGCTACTACAACTACAACTGTGACTAGTATTGCAACTGCAACTGCAATTGGTAATGCAACTGCAACTGTAACTTAGGGTTTTATGAGGAAACCCTATTTTTTCTACTTTCAAATTTTGGAATTCTGATCTAGGGACTAGATGCGCTGGGCTGAAGTGAATAGGCTAGAGAAATATGTTTTAAGAAAATCCAAATTTTACCCCTTGAAACTGATCCTGTGCAAATCCAAACTAGAACTTTTGGTACTCGTTCTAGTTTCTTGGTTTTCTAGTTTTCTAGTTTTTTGGTACCAGTGAAAACTAGAGTTTCACTTTCCAGAGGATCTGACCACTGCAAAGGTATGCTCAATCTGCCAATGAGTTCACTAGGCTAGGGCACACTTCCGTAGATGGTTTTTAGTCTGAAATTCCCTTCCAAAAAAAATCCCTAATTTTCTTGTACAACAACAATGACGTTTTTTGTTATCCAGTGAAAGTTGCTCTATTCAGTCGAGATCTAATACCATGTTGAATTTAGAGCTTGTATTAAGTTATTTTCAATTTACTATACAATAATGGAAAAATCAAGATCACTGAGAGAAGCACAATCACAAGGTACACAACATTTTATTCTGGGAAACCCTCCTGGGGGAGAAAACCCAAAAACAACTTCCTTAATATAGATTGCCAATACAATGCCAAGATAAAATACCAAACACAAGAGAATAACCAACACTGAGCAATGCACCTCTCTCTCTTCTTCTTCCGACAACTGCAGCTTCCTTCAAACTTGCACACTAGATTAGTGACCTGGGTTAGTGAATGAATGAGGCTATGTCCTCTCTTATTTATACTAGCTGACAGGTGCTAGGGATGTGTCTCTTCACCAAGCTAGGACAAATTTTTCACTTAGTGGCTAAAACCACTTTAATTATCCCTCGGGGTTGACTTCTCAATTAGCATGATATAAATAGGGTTTGACCAATCCACAAAAGGGGATTTGGTCATAAATAAGTCACGACATGATCAATCCACAAAAGGGGATTGATATATAAGAAAATGACTCAATAACAAATAGAATATTCTTTACAGTTACAATATTTAAACACCTTTTTCCATGTGTCCTCCTTTAGATTGATGGCTAGGATGAATCTCTACCTTCAGGACTTCATAGAATCCTCACTTGAAAGATATTTGACACTCCTTTCCTCTGGAGTATTGGTTATCCATACCTCATTATCTGCTTCCATATTTCCTCCTCCGAACGATCATTCATATCAACTCTAGACTTTAGGACTCCAGAGATATTGAAATCTTCTTATCGCTATTCTCCCAGACTCCTGGTCTTCCTGATACGACGATTTGATGACATGTATCCTTTAGGATTGGAAGACTCTAATTAGATCTGAGCTTTGGGACTTTGGGGATCCCGATTCATCTAGACTCCAAATCTCTCGAATGCACGAAGTCCGAAGGACATTAATGGTTAACCCTTTCCAAACTCCTCTAGATATGACAGTTGTCATCTCTCCTTCAATTTCTCGACTGGATATCGATCATTGATATCCAATATTTGATAACTCCTCCTTTGAGCTCGACGCATGATTTCTCCCGAACATGAAGTGTTGATGAATTATAGGGTTAAACCCCACTCTACTTCTCTTGATTGGATGGTGACGAGAGATCCTGGATCCTCCCAAAACAAATATATTTCATTGATCTCTTAAAACAAAGAAACTCCTTCTTCCTTAAGGATTTCAACTTTATCCTTTATGAGCTTTGAACCTTGAGGTATTTTGAACCTCTAGTGCACTCCTTGCATACTTGAACTTCTGAAAAATTTTGGACTTAGATATTTTTTCAAAAACCTCCCTTACGAACTCCTTGAGCTCATCCCCTTTATAACTTCTTCAACACTTTGACTAAGTGTTGGCCCGACAAACTCCTTTCATGGGTATTCTCCAAACTTATCGCTCCTTTGAGTGACTTTTCACTCCTTTCACTTCGATGTAAAGTTTCACGCTACCTCTTCTGAGCATCTGAGTCAATCTTGACTCAGTCTTCACACTCCTTGCGGGAACTATGTAGTCCTTGCACTAGAACTCTCAGAAGATAAATGATTGAAACTTATGGAACATCAAAGGTTCCCACACTTAACCATGAAATGCATACTCAAACACATGAAACACATAACACACATAGAACATAAAGAAACATCACATGTACTCAATGAAATCAGAAGAATACAACAACACACATTTGGAATCAAACCTCTCTGCTTGTATTCCTTCAGCAAATTATGTACATGGACTCTTACAACTTTCTAGAACTCTCTACAAAAACTAACATCAACAACAATAACATACAACAACTCTCTGAGATAATGATCAACAACCTCATTTGGGCATACATTACATATATTTATACATGGAGAGGCTTCTTGAGCCTTCCCTTCAGACTACCTTAGTGATATAGTATCATATTTAATACATTCATCTACTAAGGATTATTATGTTGAATGAGAATTTACAAACTAGATAAGAACTGATGCTCAAAATCTATACAACCCTACAGATAATTAAGATGATTACAATCTTCAAAGACCTTATGTGATGGATCTTGCCTGAAAACATTTAAAACATTTAAATTACAATGTTTTCAAAATATCAAAATAAACATGCTCTCCTTGGGATCAAAATAGATTTCAAATGCACACACTGGGTGTTGAGTTGTTCTCCACTCAGCCTCTTTAATTGTTGATGGTGGTGCTCCTGCATCATACTCCTCTCACCAAAAATTCATGAACTCCTATCCATGAGCTCCTGCATTGTTTTTCCATGTCTCTAAATATCAGATTCAGTTACCCAATTAACATCCTCTGTTGGGTGATCCTTCTACTTCACCAGGTACTCAAAATAAGTCGTTGGATGATCTATAATTTTCTCCATATGTGTATTTTCTATTGTGGGAATATATTTTTCCCACTATATCTCCTTACGATCATTTGTTCCTCCTATATCATCCATCCTATAAGGGTACATGTATGCAACATTGAATATGGGTGATATTCCCACATTTTTTGGTAGCTCAATCTCATAACATGATCCTATTTTATTCATCTTTAATTTGTTGTATGTTCCCGTTGGGAACCTTTCTTTCCTCAGGTGTGCTAAAAATTGATCTCTGACTTCAAAATGAACCTCTCTTCTTTTTTGATCAATTCTGATCTTATACTTCTTACTACTATCCTGTAGCTGTCCCTATATCTGATCATAGAGATTTTTCATCTCTGCAACAAAGTCTATTTCTCCTGCACTTTAGAACTCATCATGTCTCAAATATCTCAACTCCGAAATTCCTCTTGGATGCATCCCATACACTATTTGGAATGGAATTTTCCCAGTGCTTTGTTTTAGTGAATCATTATAAGAAAAATCTACCTAGGGAAGAATTTGATCCCACTAACTATGAAGTTAAGTGAATAAAATTCTTATCAAATTCCCTAAACTTCAATTTACCACCTCAATTTTTCCATCTATATGAGGGTGATATGTTGAATTGAAGGACATATTTGTCCCCAATTTTTTCCATAGATTTCTCCAAAAGTGTCCCACAAATTTGGTATCTCTATCTGAGAGTATGATCTAGGGAAAGCCATGCAATCTCACAACCTCCTTTAAAAATAAATTGGCTATGGGAGTAGCATCACTTGTTTTCTGGCATGGTATGAAATGTGCCATTTTTTAAAATCTGTCAACCACTACAAATATGGAATCACTCCCCCTCTGGGTTCTTGGCAATACCAACACAAAATCCATGCTTATGGCATCCCACGACCTGTCTGGAATAGGCAATGGCTAATACAGACCAATGTTTTGTTGTTTCCATTTTGCATACTCTCAGACTCTACATTTTTTCCACAAATTTCTTCACATCATATCTCATACATTGCCAATGGTATGAATAACTCAGTTGTGCATAATTATTATCATGGCCGAAGTGTCCATCCAATCCTCCACTATGTTTTTCTTTCAACAGGTTGTGTCTCATTGAGCATTTCAGAATACAGATTTGGCTTCCTTTGAAAAATAGTCCATCTTGGATTAAATACTCTATCCATTGACTTTCGTCCCTTAGAAAAGTGTTCTCATGTTATTCATATGCCTCTTTAAAATATGGATCTTCACGATACATTCCATTACGGTGTTCAAACCCTAAGGTCTCCACTTGAAATTTATGCATAATCAAACATCTCCTTCTCAAAGAATCAACAACTTTGTTAGCACTACCACTAATTTTATTAATAACAAAAGTAAAATTATGCATGAATTCTACCCATTTAGCATGCCTTTGGTTCAACTTCTTCTATCTGGTTATGAAATGTAAAGCCTGATTATCATCGTACAAGACAATTTCCTTTGGAACAAGGTAGTGCCTCCATTTTTCAAAGCTTGTATTAAAACATAAAAATCCTTATAATATGTGGATTACTTTCTCTTAGTATCATTCCTATTCTCACTGAAATAAGAAACAGGGTTATTGTCTTGGCTCATTAGTGCACCAATAACTACTCCACTTGCGTCAAATTTCATTGGAAATATATTCTTAAAATCTTGCAAAACCGGAATCGGTTGTTCAACGATATTCTAGTATGGGTGCAAAAATGCCACTGAAATTTCTGATGAATTTCCTATAAAAACTAGCTAGTCCATAGAAACTTCTTACCTCAAATATGCTTCTTGGAGAAGGCCATTCTTTGATCGCTCTCACCTTCTCTATATCCATCTCCAATTCATTTGAAGAGATCACAAAACCCAAGTATATGAGTTATGTCTTCATGAAAGAACATTTCTTCATATTTATCAATAGATTCTCTTGCTGCAACCTCTTCAACACCATCTTCAAATGTCTCAAATGTTCTCCTTTAGTATTGCTGAAAACTAAAATATCATCCAAATACACAATTACAAGATTACCAATGAAATATTTGATTACTTCATTCATCAGTCTCATGAATGTTCTTGGGTCATTTGTTAAGCCAAATAGAATAACAAGCCACTCATACAATCCTTCATTCATCTTGAATTTTGTCTTCCATTCATCTCCCTCTCTCATTCTTATTTGATGATAGCCACTCTTTAAGTCTATCTTCGAAAATAATTTTCTCCACTTAAGCAATCCATCAAATAATCCATTCTAGGTAAATGGAATCTAGACCTGATGGTGATCTTGTTGATGGCTCTAGAATCTATGCACATTCCCCAACCTCCATGTTTTTTTGGACTCAACACAGTTGGTACTGTACATGGAATCAAACTTTATCTGACCAAACCTTTATCCAACAACTCTTGGACTTGCTTATTTACCTTTTCATTCTCTTGAGGTGTCAACCTATATGCTTCTTTTTTTGGAAAACTCACTCCTAGAATAAGGTCAATGTGGTGACTGATACTCCTAATGGGTGTTAAACAATGACGTAACTCATCCACCATGATATCAACAAAATTATCCAACAATTCTTGAATCTCTACAAAAAAATCATCTACAAAACATCATATAAGGATGACTCTGGGTTTTCTCACCATAATAAACTGCATCTCTTGTTCCTTCTTGGAAACAACATATGTGTATGTCCATTCTTCTCAAGGGTGTAAGTATTTTTTCTCCCATCATGTATGACATTTCTGTCATATTGTCATGTTCTTCCCAACAAAACATGACAAACGTCCATGGGTATAAAATCACAAAGAATCTCATATTTATAACCTCTTGTCTTGAATTCAACATTGCATTGTTGACTTACCATAGCTTTTTGTCCCTTCTACATCCATGATACCTTGTACGGGTTGGGATGTGCAGTTGTCTCCATCTCCAAATTTTCCACCATTTCTATGGATACCAAATTATCAGTGCTCCCACTATCTATAATCATCATGCATACCCTGTCCTTGGTCTTGAAAGTAGTCTTGAACATATTTTTTCTCTTAACTAGATCTTTTGCTTCTTTCCCTTGTTTTAAGAGGGATTTCCTCATCATGATGGATTTCCCATCTTCTACTTCTTCTGCCTCCACATTACTCTTATGTGCTTCGGAAATGTGAGCTTCTCCACCTCCTTCGTTCTTCCTCCCAGGACATTCCCAAGACATATGCCTTGTCTTTCCATAGGCATAACATTTCACTTCTCCTCCTTTGCCTCTTCCTCTTCCTCGAGAAACATATTTTTTTCCACCATATTTTCCCCCTTGGGAAATTCCTCCTCTTTTCGTATGACCACGATACTTTCCAATATCAGTTTTGGGCTTCTGGAATTTCTCTCGGACAGTTCCTTTACCTTTGTTTGGAATTTTTCCTCTATTTCATTGGATTTGTTTTCTGGCCAAATTATCCTCTTCTTTCAGTGCTTCCTGATAACTCTCTTCCATCCTTATCATTTTCATCATGATGATTTTTTCCTAGATTTCATATCTCAAGCCATTAATATACCTAGCAAAGTTTTCTTCATTACGCTCCCTGTATCCCGCTCTAATGTTCAGCCTGTAAAATTCTTCAGTGTATTCCTTCACTGTCAATTCCTTCTGTCTCAAATTCTACAATATCCTGAATATATTTATCTGTTAATACTTAGGTATGAATTTAGCTTTTAACTTAGCTACCATCTTATCACAGCTTTTAATTTTGGACTTACCTTTTCATCTTCTCTCGGCTTGCACTTCATCCCACCATAGTGTTGCATGTCCCTTCAATATGGTAACAACATGCTTCACTTCTTGTCATCATCAATATCCTCATAATAGAAGTACTTCTCCAAATAACTTACCCAATCCAACAACTCCTCAACATCTAAGTTTCCTTCATACATTGGGAATTCCATTTTTCCTCTAGCCCCTATTTTTTCAACAAATCTCAACATGCGTTCCTCTGCAGGTTCTTCTCCTGCATCTCCTTCGACTTCCATTTCTTCACTCTCATATTCCTTGATATCACCAGCATCAGGTGTTCTCCTGTGCGTTGTCTCCATGGAATCCATTCTCGCACGGAGTTGCCTCATTTCTTCTCCCATGGATGCATCTTCCACTACTCTCTCTCTATGCCTCCTAGGCGACATGGTTTTGAATCTTCATTCACACATAGATTAATTCATTCTATGATACCACTTCATGTATACCCCACCCTATCCCAGGGTCCGTGCGACCTCCTAGTCTAAGGATCATTGAATTCGAGAGCTGAATCAACTTGCAGTCTCTCTCTGATCCCTCAAATCCACAATAGGGGCTTTAAAATCTTCTTCCTGAATGAAAAAAATTATTTTCGGGGGTCCTTAAGCACTATCAAAGATTTCAGTGGAACCATGGGTCAAAACCATGGGCCAAGCCTCAAGGCCTCTAAATAATTTGAGACTTTAGAGGTATTAAGAATCGAGAGTCTCAACAGAATAGGACTCCAAACCTTCTGAATGCCGAAGTGATGAAGCATCAAACCATAGCATGGATCAACAACCCACAATGTCCACTCAAATCTATGGTGGGAAACAATTTCAGAAATACGAGATTCATAAATTCTAACCACTTCAACACTCCAAATTCCTGGAGAGCCAAACTATGAATTAGATCAGACAGTCCCAGTTCTCTGATCAGATCAATCAATCGCACCCCACTTCGTGATTTCGGGCTTTGGGACTTCTTGAAGCACATCTCCACAATTATTCTAGATCACCGGGTTGAAAAACACACACATGGAAGGAAATCAATAGTCTGTTCCCTCCCATTGGCCAATTACCATGATTCATTCCGGGATTCTAGGATTTGGGAGTCCCAGGTGTCTAACATTGTAAAATATCTGGAGCACTAGACTTGCGAACTCTCGGAGGACTCATATCAACGACCACCATACCTCAACACATGGATGACCTAGATTAGTTTCGTGCTTCGGGAGTCTCAGTGTGTGAAAAATGCAAACTTTATGTCTTCTAAATGGAGAAACACCAAAGGACCGCTCCTTCCTCCACGTTTCCTCCTTCAGATCGATGACTAGGATGAATCTCGGCCTTCGGGACTTTGGAAAATCCTCGCTCCCAAGATATTTGTCACTCCTTTCCTCTGGATTACTGGTCCTCTAGATTTTCGGATCTACTTCCATGTGACCTCCTCCGAATGATGGTTCGGATTAACTTTGGACTTTGGGACTCTGGAGATTTTGAAATCTTCTTCTCGATATTCTCCTGGAATATTGGTCTTCTGAGTCTGATGATCTGCTGACATGTTTCCTTTTGGATTATATGACTATGATTATCTTCGACCTTCAGGACTTCAGGGATCCTGATTCCTCCACAATCCAAATCTCTCAAATGTGTGAAGTCCAAAGGGCTTCAATGGTTAACCCTTGCACAAATCCTCTAGATAGGATGGTTATAAGTGCTCTTGCAATTTCCCAAATGGATCTTGATCATTGATCTCAAATATTTGATAACTCCTCCTTTGATCTCGATGCACGATTTCTCCCAAATGCGATGTCTTGATGACTTACAAGTTTAAATCCCACACTACTTCTCTTGATTGGATGGTGACGAGAGATCCTGGATCCTCTTAAAATGAATCTCATCCGTTGATCTCTTCAAACAAAGAAACTCCCTCTTCCTTAAGTATTTCGAGGTTATCCTTTCTGAGCTTTGATCCTTGAGTTATTTCGAACCTCTGGCACACTCCTTGCATCATTGAACTTCTAAAATGTTTTGGACTTAGAGATTTTTTCAAAAACCTCCCTTATGCACTCCTTGCGCTCATCCCCTCTGTAACTGCTTCAAAACTTCTAATAAGTATTGGCGCGACGCACTCCTTGCACGAGAATTATTCAAACTTATCTCTCCTCTGAGTGACTGTGCACTCCTTTCACTTCAACTATAAAGTTTCATGCTACTACTTTTGAGATTTTGAGTCAATCTTGACTCGACCTTCTCACTCCTTGCGGGCACTATGCACTCGTTGCACCAAAACTCTCAGAAGATAAACTGAAACTTATGCAACATCAAAGGTTCTCACACTTAACCATGAAATTCATACTAAAACACATGAAATGCATAAAACAAAGAGAACAAAAAGAAACATCACATCTACTCAATGAACTCACAAGAATACAACAACACACATTTGGAATCAAACCTCTCTGCTTGTATTCCTTCAACAAATTATGTACATGGACTCTTACAACTTTCCGCAACTCTGTACAACAACTAGCAACAACAACAATAACATACATCAACTCTCTAAGATAATGATCAACATCCTCATTTGGGCATACATTACATATATTTATACATGGATATGCTTCTCGATCCTTCCCTCCAGACTACCTTAGTGATATCCTATCATAGTTAATACATTCATCTACTAAGGACTATTATGTTGAATGAGAATTTACAAACTAGATAAGAAATGATGCTCGAAATATGTACAACCATACAGATAATTAAGATGATTACAATCTTCGGTGGCCTTATGTGATGGCTCTTTCCTAAAAACATTTAAAAGCTTTAAATTACAATGTTTTCAAAATATCAAAATAAACATGCTCTCCTTGGGATCAAAACTGATTTGAAATGCACGCATTAGGTACTAAGTTGTCCTCCACTCATCCTCTTTAATTGTTGATGGAAATGCTCCTACATCATAAAAACAACTTGGTGGCGGGAGAGAATATATTGGAGGTTGGGATGCAAAAAAGGTGTCTCAACAACATGAATTGATTGGAGTTGGGATATAATTCCCAAATTATCTTTTTTGAGGATATTTTCCATGATATGGGAACTGATGATCTCAGGGGAGCCTATTGTGATGACTTGGAACTTATACGGTTATCCCTCCTTTTGGAATTGCATGGTTAATTCATTAAAATCCATGATAATTGGTCCAAGAGTGCGTAACCATTCGACACCAAGAACAGTTTCACAACCACCCATGTCTATATAAAACATATGGGATTTCAAGTGATACTGACCAATTTGGAGTCAAACATTTTCACATCGTCCCCCACATTTCATGGAACCATGATTGGCAATCATGATTTGAAAATTATTGACTACACATATTTAAAAATTGAATTATTTGTCAATGCGGCGATGAATAAAGTTATGGGTTCTACCACTATCCACAAGGATGATGAATTTCGTATTTTTGATGTAACCAATTAATTTGAGATTTTGGGGAGCAGAGAAGCTAGCGAGGGCATTAAGTGAAATTACCGGTTCAACTTTGGGTGGGTCAGAGGATGGGGTGAGGTCAGATGGTGGTGGTAGTTCCTCCATAGGTGGAACAACAACATCTTCTTTAGAAATATCCTTAGTCACAACCATAAAAATGTTTTGTTCCTTACACTTGTTCCCAGGAAAATATTTTTCATCACAATTATAACAAAGACCCTTGAGTTGGAGTTCGTCCATTTCATCCCTCATTAATTTTTGGATATTGAGGGGAGTTGAAGAAGGGGAAAAATGGGGGGGGTTAGAGTGAGGAGGAAAGGAGGGTTTGCGGGTCTGGGAGGACACAATCTATTGGGCTTCCTTGGATCATTGAGTAGCTTCCAACCAAGTATGGGGGTATGCCATGAGAACATGGGAACAAATTTCATATTTGAGGCCAATGATAAGGAATTACCTAAAGAAATCATATGACATGCCCTTCGTTCCAAAATCCAAGTGCTCAAATGAAACAATAAAGTCTTCCACTATTCCAGATTACTTTAACTTGGTCAAATAGCCTAAATTGTGGGTGTCGGATTCAAAGCGGTCATAAATTTCGGCCACAAACTATGTCCAAACAAGACACCTTTGGTGTGCCTTTTTTCTCGATTTCCACCATTTCCATCATTCCAGATCCATATGTGGGACACCATAATGAAGCTTGGCTAAATCATCAGTAATTCCATGCAAACTGAAATAATGTTCCATTTGGGTGACCCACCCTGTAGGATCTGATCCATCAAATTTGTTTACCTCAATTCTAGGAGGGAGGAGGTCTCGAAAAAAGTGGGTAGTATGAGGGGATTGGTAATGGGAAGAGTCATGGTCATCCTGATAAAATGGTTGTTTAAAAGAGGAAGGGTTTTGGGAATGTCCTAGGTAGTGATCTTTGAGGTCTTTGAGGTAGGAACATTGTTCCTTGAGGTCTTTGATGTGGGAACATTCTTTCTTAAGGTATTTGATGTGGGAACATTGGTCCTTGAGGATATCAATAGTTGAATTGATGGAGATAATGTTGGTAGTGAGTTTCTTGATGGCGTCCATGTGATGATGGTTTTCAACAATCAAGGCAGTAGGTCTTGGGCTTGCGTGGTAGTCATTTGGAAAAAGGAGCAAGAAAATGGTATAGGGGAAACAAAAGGGGTATGGAGGGATGGGTAGGAACACAAATAAAAAATGATTTCAAATGATAGGTACTACTACGATCATGGAAAAAATGGGGATGAAAACGGATAGGATCCAAATAAGGGTGTTGGAGATGGGTCTGGTCCACAAAAACAAAATTGTGTTAAAAATGATAGGTGTCACTGGAATCGGGGTGAAGAGAGGAACCCAGTGGGATAGGTCCCAAATAAGTGTTCCAGTGGGACCAATTTACTCTATTTTTTTTGTTACTCCTATGGAGTTATACTTTGATCTGCATAATACTACAATAACGAAATGCCCAAATGCTTAATAGGAAGAAATGTGTTGTAATTTCACAACCAGAATGCAGAAGGAACAATTGTGTAACAATAGATCTTATCTGTTCTTTTTTTGTTTCTGTCCCAAGGGGTAGGGTATTCAGGGTTTCTACAAACAATGGTTTTCCCTGTGTTATATCTCTCTGATATACGTGCAAGGTACAACTGTACTACTCAACCCAATATCTCAAGGCACCAACTAAGGAGGTTAGATTATTCCCTTAGTTGTACTGCCCGACTACCTAGGTACTAGATAGTATCTTACCAAGTGTTGTTCTCAGTGACACTATAACAGTAAGATCACCAATTTGTTTCTCTAAAGAGGGTTTCAGGAGATCTAGGTTGATCAATATACAGGTTTTTTCTGATGCGCTACCACTTGAAGGGGTACCAACAAGGGTTACAAGGGTGTCCAACAGATGTGTGCTTAGGTACCACTTTCATTTCCTACATGTATGACTCCTCGACCGTGGTTTTATGCATGTAACTACATATCTTTTTAGTTTTAAGACGTTGGAATACATCTCTACCCTGGAAAAAAAATTAACCCACACTTTTCTATCGAGGAAAGTGCTCAGATACTACTTGTAGTATTCCATATATAAAATAGTATGCAGAACATAAATAATTTAGCTAGAAGTGGTAGAACAACAATGATATAACCAAAACAATACAAGAACAATACCATAATAACACCAGAAAGAGCACTTTGATTAATGATACCAATGTTCACTTTCCTCTTTTAGGGGTAAACCTCCAACAGAGAATTTCTCTATTACAATAATATCCAAGACAAAATTTCTCATACCCTCTACTTCCATTTGTACTAAATATATCTATCCAAAAGAAAAATCTAGAGGAAGATCCTTCTGGAAGTGAAAGCTTCTATTAGGTCTTCTTACATTTGACTTATTCTTCCTTATTTCTAGGCCTTATTAATATTGGCATTTATTACATAGAATTATATTATTCTACCTACGTGAGGGGTTAGGGAGGTTAGGTCCCTAACACATGCACCAAAGAAGTTGCGGCGAAATTCATTTATGATAACATAATCACAAGGTTTGGATGTCCAATTATACTAATCTGTGACCGGGGAACACACTTCATAAATGAAACAATCCAAGTCCTACTAAATAAGTTTCTGATCGGTCATAAATGAACAATAGCATATCACCCCCAAAAAAATGGGGTGGTCGAATAATTTAACAAAAAATTGCATAAAGGACTCACCAAATATGTAGTAAGTACTGGGATGATAAAATTCATGTAGTCTTATGGGTGTATAGATATGATTATAAATGATTGACTGGGAATACTACCTTCTATTTATCCTATGGGTAATAAGTCGTTATTCCATTGCACTTTTTATCCAACTCTCATAGGGTAGAAACTATGGATAAATTCCACTTAGGAAGAAGAATGAATTACCTATTGTACCACTTAGATAATCTAGAATAAGGAAGATTAATTGAAATGCACCATCATGAACTACAAAAACAACAAAAGAAAGCACAAAATGACCACAATTTTTTACACACCCAACCCCTTAATTGGACCTTTTAAGGGATGGAGCATAAAATTTCATTTTCCTTAAACCATGTCACCTTCTCTTTTTGGGATCTCTATCACATTCTTCTCATTCAAATATTTCTATCCATTTTCTACATGCTCAAAACATAGCTCAAGATTGGAAGAAATGCCCTTTCAAAATTGTTTGGGCGTTCATTGGTTGAGGGCCATGTGGCACCCACATGGCTTCATATCATTCGTACCCTCTATAGGTTCCTACCTCCATCAAGGAAGGTCCATCCATAAACCAATCCAACGACTAGGCTTAATCCTCATTTAATGCACAAGCTAGCGGGGAATTCGGTGTTTGGAGTTGAATGCCCCCTTTCTTTTCAGCATGCATGTCCTCCAGAGTCCTGAATTCTCAAACTCTCGAGGCCCTGCCATGTAGCTCCGGTCTTTGGCCCTTTTGGGATCACACGTTATAACATATCAAGTCTCTCGGAGTTATGAACTCTCAATGTTCCCAAGGAACTTGAAATCCCTCCACGTGGCTCTAGCCTTCAGGCCTTTCGACTTACCCACAATGCTACATCCCAAACCCCCGAAGTCCCAGACTCCCAAATGGTCCACCCTCACATGGGGTGACATATTAGATGTGAAGTAAAATACAATTGGATTCCATTTACTTCTCCCTCCATATGGACCAAACCATAAGTGTCAGGTGTGATACACAACAAGGAAGAGATGACATATTGCCCATTATGTGGGTGACACATGTCACATTCTAATGGGAACATAGGGTATGTGAAAAGTCCAAATCAAGGTGAAACATGCCATGTCACCTTGGATGACGTCAATCTATGATGTCACTCCATAATGATGGCCTTCCTACGCCCCTATATCCCATGGTGAAGGTGTGTCCACTTAATCCCTATATCTATGACCTCTATTACTTCATATCTCCAGCATTCGGGGAATCCACAGTGTGACTTACTCCTTTCTCCTGAGGTGGTCAGCGCCAAGCTGAGCATGGTTTATATCTAATGGTCAGGGAAGGTCCAGAATAATCCATGGATCAACGGTACACGTTACTTCGTGACTCTAACATTCAGAGGTTTTAGCCATTCCAACGCACAATAATGTAGAATGTATGAACTCTGAACTAGTAGATCAGATGGCTGATGCTTATCTCAGATCAACGACCTACATCTTCTCTAGGATCCGATATTTAGAGCTTATCGACATGCCACACTTCAAATCCCTCGGAGTGCCAAGTTTTCATACTATATTATCTCTTTCCATGCATTCCCCGTATATCAATAGCTGAGATGGATCCTGAAGGATCCTCGGATCCTGAAGGATCCGAGGATCGACAGTCCTCGTTACTTTTTAAATTCGATCTTCGGGAGTTATGGAGGTGCAACACTTTCATTCTCCCGAAGTGGTCAATGATGGGATTCCCTCAACATATATCTAACGGTCTGAGGGTGTCCACATAACCCCAGATATCTATGACTCCTAACTTCCTCACAAGGGTTCCTTGGGTCCAACTATTGGGAAAATCCTAGAGGGACACCTATCATCCCAAAACCCTCTATGAAGAATACATGGCACCTTCCTCAAGTCACCAACGTCCCCTTACCATGCCACAAGGTTGCCACACCTGGAAATGTTGTCACTTGACACGTGGGCCCCCTCGTGCTCTCAACGTGATACACATGTCCCCCTGATCAAACGGTCGAGAGGGATCCTAAAGGATCCTTAGATTCATGGTTCATATTGCTTCGCGATGTTAACCTTCTGGGGTTTTGACGTTACAACACTCCTTTCTTCTCGAAGCGGTCAACGTCGACCTGTCTACATCGTAGATCTGACGAATGGGTTAGTTCTCAGGAATCCTCAAATCTATGATCCAGATTAACTTTGGGCTCCAGGACTTCGGAGGATCTATCTCCTTTATGGAAATCACCCATAATTCATTGAAATCGTGAAGATTGAAGGATTTGAGGGGTTAACTTCCATGCTCCTTCTCCAAATCCAATGGTCATGACAAACATTGGCTCCTCCCGAACGGATCTTGTCTACTCATCTTCCAAACAAGAAAAACCTCTCTTTCAAGACCTAAATCTTGTTATACTTCCTAAGATTAATCAACTCTCAAAGACTTAGGTGTTGACACGCACTTTGTAATCTTTTGCCTGATCTTGAGACTTAGAAAAATCTCCTGCGCACCCCTCATGCTCGTTCACCAACTCTAGAAATTATGAGGCTCTCGGTCTCTTCCTGCCTTGCATAGAGTCTGTTCATACTTGCACTACCTCTCATATGCTTTGAAAGACACCATTTTTCTAGTAGACCTAAAATGAATGGAAGTGTACACATGCATACGTGAAACTGTGCCCAAGGTCGACGACCTTACAATTCCATTGCTCTATCTTAAGCCACCACAGGGCTCAGGCATGTACAAGTACAAATAATGTCTGAACCATATAATTTCTTATTTTATTAAATACACAATAAAGTGAAATAAAAGGGACATGTTCTAACCATCAATAAAACATGCACATCCCTAAACATTCACAGGATATCCAAATTTATTTTACAGTTACAGTTCAATTTCATAGTGTATGATAATACATATTGTTATCATTGAAATTTCGTCCAAAAATGGCCACATGAATCCAACATATCCAAACACCTATTAGTTCATTCATGGCCCAAAAAATTCATTTCCAAAGGGTACAAACTGTACAACTGGTTATAAAATTGACATGTGTAGAAACAATACAAGAAGAGTGTGCACGTGCACAGGCCAAAAAAGCCAAAAGAGCACACATGTGCACGCTGCACGAATGTGTACGAGAAAAGCCGCACACTCCTATGAATGACGCATTTATGGTTCTTGTCATCCCCTCACCCACTTCTGGTTCAGATCCCAAGTTGATTTGACCCTTAAATCCAAGCTGAATCCGAGTGGGGGGTTAGTCAAAGACCTAAGGGTTCCCTAAAGGACCCCTTGTTCACACGAAAGGCTGGTTGGATAATGCCTCAAATATTTCTTATAATAAGAGGCCATGGGTGCACTATGAATTCAAGAATATCATTGTGTCGTTATGATACCTCCATTCTCCTACAAGGAACCTCTTTCCTTCTTGGAGCATACTAGCATCGTCTCATTAAGCTATTCACCTCACCTCTTGAGGGAATACGCTTGGATTTCTTCACCATTTCCTTTTAGTTTTCCATTTGTAAGAAGAGCTCTCACATAGGGGATTAAAGAGCCCTCCCTTAGAGGAAGAGGGGATCCATAAGTCTCCCTTTCCCTTTGGTTTCTTCCCACTAATTTAATTTCTCCATTGGTGGCATGAATATTGGTCAATTGTTTGATTAATTTTGGTTCTAATTTCCTTATGCATTGTAATTTTGTTTCTTTAGTTGTTACTATCTTAGTTCTTTAGTTGTTACTATCTTTAGTTGTTACTATGTGATTGAGTCATTTGAATCATACACTAACTTCTGTCATGTTCATCTAACCCAACTCGACTTGCAAGTGTCCCTCTTTTGCTCATTCAAGTGGCGAAAATGATACAATAGATTGACAACCATACTGGGGATAAGGTATCAATTTCCTCCCTATTTGGGTTGTTTGAGCACTTATATTTTATCTATTTACCTTGCAGGGATCATAATCGGCCTAGCCCTACCTACAAATAGCTGAATTCAGAGCTGGAAGAGGAGAATTTCATTTAAAATTTTCTTGTCGGACGCATATCATAACATGCGCGGGTTTTCCAGCCCACAGGCGCATCTTCCGAGCATTGTGCACCAAGAGAACTGTGTTTCCCAACACATTTTGTGCATAGTGCACCAACAGTTCCTTATTTCTTTGCGCATTGGCACCACATGCGCCTTTATCTAAACCGGGACCCGCGCATCTGTCCAGAAATCCAACATTGTAAGAGTTTTTTGTGATGTTTTGAAGGCCCCCAGCCTTCTAAATATTGATTCTATGAAATTTTTAAATGCACCACACTTAGATTCCCTCTCCACATGAAGGGTTAGTCAAAACATAGGCACTTAGGAGGTTAAAAAAAACCATATTTTTCCTCTTTTTCTTTCATTTTCCACATGGATGGCTTGTTTTGGTTGTAAAAGATAAGTTAAAGATCATTTTCTATCACATATATAAACACTTGCATTGGGACCAAAAATCAAAGTTCAATCATTGAGTATGCTCTTCTCTCACACCATAGAGCAATATTGAAAATCAGAAAAACGATTGAGGGAAGATTTCATCTCCCTTAAAAATAATATATTTAGGAGAGGACAAAGCCCCCCTAGGGCCCCTCTTAGTTTCTTTTCAAAACATCTTAAAAGTTGTAAGGGCCCATACATGCCCACATGCTATAAAGATAAGATAGTTTTTGAAGCTACTTTCTTAGTTTACATCACTAGGGGAGTTTAAAGATTATTGTAACGGGCCCATACATGCCCAAATGATTGCAATCTAGGATAGTATTTTGAATCTTTCTTAGATTAAATTGCATTAGGGAGTTTAAAGGATAAGTAAGGACCCATATGTCCACATGCTAGTTCTTTAGGGACTTTAAAATTCTGCAAGGTTGTACCAATGACATCTAGTAAGATAGGTAATCAAGACTTGTAAGGACCACATGAAGTCCACATGTTGTAAGGTGACACCTAAACTTATTAAAAATTTGGCACATTTTATCACTTTCTCACACACAAAGTCACTACTCACTCACATAATTTCATCTTGAATTGTGGAGGTTGAAGTAGGTTTCCTCCAAAGGGATTCTGAAACGTCCCACTATTTCTTGAAGGAATTATCCACTCCCACTTAATTCAAATGATATTGGTTCACACCCCCAATCTCTCAAACAACCACATCTAAATTTTTTCTAAAAACTCACTAAGTTTTCCTCCACAAGAGGTGCCAAAAGAAATATTTTAGTCTAGGTAGGATATTGGGGATAGGCATCCAAATAAATCCTTGTTATCTGGTTCTCACATCTTCAAACATTAGAAGTTGACAAATAGGGAACTTTAAATCCTCCAAGTCAAGTGTTCCTAACACTATAAGGCAGGGAGATACCCATGAAGGGTTGAAGGCCAAGGTCTAGTTATTTTGTGAGTCCCCCCTTGAGGAACCCACCTCTTGGAAGGGGTCCATCCCGTGACCCATTTCTGAGGCCGAAAATCTAAATGTTGCACTTTGACCAAGGTACCTAGTGACCAAATTTTAGGACATATACCCAGGTGGCAACTGTGGGCTGCAATTGCACCTTGATCGGATTTTGTGTGGCTATTGGGAAATATCACCATCTCTTTCGGGATATGCACCCTCTACCTCTCACTATAACTGATTATTTCATCCTCCACTAGTTCCTCTTCTGGTGGCTTCAGACCTCATTGTTGAGTGCTATTGGAAGGTCCAGTGCTATTTGAGAGGAAGGACGTTACATATTTTTAGGACACAAACATATGTTTTTTTTTTCTCCCACATGGACAAAATCCACCTACCCACATGTATGATTCTTTTCAGTTGATTTATGTATGATTCTCTTTTGATTACATGCGATTGTGAGATATCTTGTGAAGGTCCATATTATACAAGTCTCTTGTTCATTTCCTTCTCTCATCACCATTTTTCACACATTCCACTTTGGTAGTCGAACATCATAGGGGACCCACAGAATCCCATTTGTTCCATATGCTTTCAAAATCTCCCTCCTACCCTAGGAGGATTTCCTATTTTCACAAACTCATCGGCTCAACCATCTCACACCCCTGTGAGTGATACTATTTTGGGTTCATCTTTACTTTGTTCCACTTTACTTTGGTCCAAATCCCAAGGCCAACCATCCACTAGCTCTCCTTCATAAGGAGGCAGAGGGTACACTTCTTCCCAAAGGACAAGTACACCCCCACTAAACCCCCATCAAGGTTCAGGTAAACAACTTGCTCACACCATGGTTGGAACTAATCATCCAATGCCACTCCACATGCCATATTTGGCCTCTCTCAACATACTGAATCTTAGTAAGCTCACAAATGAACCTATATTGCATGACCACACATGGCTCGCAATGCCCACCAAACTACCTTCAGACATTCCCAAATTTGAAGGAAAGGCGAGAGAAGACCCCGCCAACCATATCATGACCTTCCACTTATGTTGCTCTTCAAACAATATCATGGATGACTCTATTCGCTTAAGGTTATTTCAGCACACACTCACAAGTCCATAAGCCAAGTGGTATGTGGACAAAAAATTAGGGTCCCATGTGACTTTTGAATCCTTGGCCAAAAAATTGTTGACCTTCTTTCAACTACTAGTTCGCCATGAAAATGGTCTAGAACTACTCTCTGATTTTAAACAAACCTCAGCCACACATATCGTCAGCCACATTCATGAATGGCGTCGGTGACGTAGTTTATGCAAAGAAGAAGCCACCAAAGAATAATGCCTCGATTGGTTTCTCAGATCACTCATCCCTCTCCTTGCCAAATATGCGGCCTCCACCTTCCCCCAAACAGAAGAAGTAGCCATCAACAAGGCTCAATAGTACAAACTCATTTATGCATAGTTAGGATATTTATACACAGTACTACCCGACGCCCTAAGACCCGTTCCATTCGACCAGGACAAAACTGGGATGTCTCACTCATCGAATGGATTGATTGGTACCACAACACACCACAATCTGTACATACAACCATCACCTATGTACGATACACCCCAATATCCACCGATGTATGGAGGACCCCCTTAATACCCTCCTCCCCCTTATCAGTAGCCATACTTCGTTGTCCTCTCTCCATCCATAAGTGGACCCTCACTGGCACCCATGATGCACCCGGCTATTCAACCAAGTTATGGTACCCCCTCTACCTCAGATTACACCCTAAGAACTAATGAAAGCGCTACGCCTTCCTATGTACCCTACAGATCATTGCCACAAAATAATTTGTATTTCCCATTTTCTGGTCCTCCACGACCTATTTCTCCTCCATAAGAACAACCACATGTCAAGGTTAAATTTTTTCATCCCTCTCCCATTAAGAAATTTCAAAATTTTTAACAATTGAATATAGCCAATCCGGCCCATCAGCCGAATAATGCCAAAAATAAAGGGAAAAATCGAAACAATAATAACCCAGGACCAGGGGGAAACAACCCCCAAGAGAACCAACCTGCTGGGGGCAACCAGAATTAGGGGAACCAGAACCCTCAAGGGGGAAATAACAACAAACACGAAGGGAGGAACAACAACAAACTCTGGACGAACTTCCCTTGTGCCCTTTGCGGTGAGAATGGTCATTATACTCACCACTGACCTGAATCATCGAATTCAAACGGATGAAATATTCCATTAACGCGCCACATCCACCAGTATCTCCTGCCCCTCATAAGGCCCCACAACATTATTTGCAACAACCACCCCCGACTGTATTTCAAAACTGTGATATCCCCAAAAATAAAATGTTTTTGAAATTTAAAATTTGTTGGAAATTTATTCCATTTTTAGTAAATTCGAATTTGGAAAATGTTTGCCATTTATGGAAATTCTGAATTTCGAATTTGGTAATTGTAATTAATTATTATGACTGTTGGGTAGAGACCTGATTTGACCCAAATAACTATTTGAGTATGACACTTCTATGAAAACAGAATATTTTATTGATTGCAGGAGGACAAATGGAACAACCATGTTAAATTTAGCTGACCATGACTCCATGAGTGGGGAACATGTTGGAACTACCTCTGGGATGATTATTACAAGTGGCAAATCAGTGATTTGGCCATTGGTAACCCCTGAAAATCAGGGATTTAGAAAGCTGCGAAAATTCCCAAGGGAGGGAAAAGACCTAGGCAAATGATAAATAACATATGAGAGGAGGCAGGGCGCTGCCAAGTATGCTAGGGAATGAGACTATTGATTTACTTGCTGTTATGAACACTGCTTGAGTGTGAGGCAAGGGAAACTGCTAGAGCTATAGGACATTGCTGAAGAGAAGTTTTTCCAAGTTCGCCCTCATGGTTTCATGGTCAGGCTAGGGGGTGAATCGGGCAAGTAATTTGGCTGCCCTGTTCTACGGTTGGGAGGAACGTGGTTGTTCCCTTTGTCTTTTAGCGTATTATTTCAGATGTGTTATTTTTGTCCCTTCTCTAGCTGAATGTTAAATGGTTACATACTTGATAGAATGCATCTGTTAATTATAATTAGGAATAATATTAAAGATGAAAGATCGAATGCATCCTATTGAAACTTAGGAACTGCTAGAATGTTCCCGCACTAGTTCGGAATGGATTATCTTTGTTGTATCTCATTTTTGTTATGAATACTAGTCCCCGAAAGTATACTAGCTGAAAAGATTTGCCTACTCAATTATTAAAGAAGATTTGTGTTGTGGTTTGATTACTACTGTAGTAAGGTAAAGCGTTGTCATTGAAAATCCCACAAGTAAAATACAATGCAGATTTGAGTTTACCTATATATTGAATGTAAAATTTGAATGGAAAAACTGCATAGTGTATAGATATAAATATATATATGTACATATACATATTTTCAGGTATGTAAAAGCACATGCAGCAGTAGAGTAATTAACTAAGATTTCTTCCATGTACCATCTTAATAGTCATGATTTTCGGGAGATAACCCTAATCGCAAGTGTCTAATATTTATATGTATATTTAAAGTACGAAAGTGATCTTGCGAATACCAAAAACCACCTACAACATTTACACATCTGTATATCAAACCGGTGTTTAATGAAAAGTTATAGGTTGAAATGTTGGGAAATTCCTTGGAGTGAATCGAATTAACACAGTTTAATTATCAGAACTAATCATGAGAGGTGCGAAGGCCCAAGGAAGAGGGGACATCCCCAAACCTAGCACATACCCCTGAGTAAATTCATAACTGTGTAAATAAAACATAATCACCTAGAATTTTAAAAGGAAAGCCTTTAACACAAAGTACAGTAAGTGCAAATTGAATTCATTTACCATCTTGCGATCCAGAGTCAACTATAAACAAGACATACATATAGCTGGCAATAGCCGAGTACCTTTTTCTTTTCAAAATCTCTTTCGAGGAAGTAGCCAATATGGCACTAGTATATTAAACCAATAAAATAACCAGTATGCCAACACAAGTAGGTGGAAGGGAAAACCCTGTAATTATTTGATGAATAATATTACATATCTCATTCGGAATTGAAACAAATGAACATCCCATACGGTGTTTTATTTTCCAACGATAGAAATTGCCATCACAAGATGGGTTACCCTTAATCAACGGTACCGAAACCGGAACAGAACTACACAGTAAATAAAAGGACTGGAAAGGAAACGTGCCCTTCCTTTAGAAATAAAGGAATGAGACAGTCAGGGTTACGGGCATGGAACCCAAGTACCTTTATCTCCAAGGAAGGACGCGGATATCCAAAGATTCTTACCGATGAGGACTATGCAAAATTCGTATAAATAAAATATTAGTAACTAAACATGCCATTGAAATATTAGAATTATATGAAAGGAGGTTGAATGAAATTATCTACAGAATGGAAATACATCATTGATAGAACCTGTACTTATATTGTATGTTGTTGTGGGCATGATCCACCTCCCAGCCGTAGTCGTCCACCAACCAAAAAGGGGAGGAGAGAGCTTGATTAAGTTGATGGGTACCCTCGCATCAAAACAGGGTCCCATCATTAGTTACAACATCCAGTTCAAAAAGAGAGTTATACAAGAAAATTACGGATTTTATAAATATAACAGTAGTCCAACACCGATTCTAGAGACATTAGACAGATATTGAATATATTCTAAGGTATAGATAAGATACAGATAACTACTAAACGAAATCTTCGTAAAGAGATAAAATCGAAGATACAGTTAACTTGAATGTTAAATATAGGAATCCGTTCCTTTAAAAATTTACAAAGAAAGGATTTAAGTAATATGAATTGAATTAATCTATCGACAGACCATAGTAAGCTATTACAACACTCGTAAATAATTACCAGTTATATGGTATAAAGATTTAGAACCGAGAAGTACCATTGAAACCAAGATTTGGAAAACACCTTTAGGAAAGGTCCTTTTAGGAGCTCTCTCATTGGGATTACTAGTTGATTGGTGAGGATGGTATACAAGAGAAAGAGGCCCTTTGAGGCAGATGAGTGGAGATGGGTTGGGAAAACCCTATTCAGATACCAAATAGAGTATAACCATCCACGACGGGAGTTTAGAGCCAACGAAACAAAAAGAATTAATTAATATGGACAAGGAAATACTGCAGTTACAGTGCAACGCCCTCATAGTAATAAACGTAGTTTCTGGAATAGAATATGGGAAACCTCGCAGAAGCTCAATACAAAAAAATGATACAGGATAGAGAAGCAGAGTGGAAAACATCACTCCCTAGAGACAATCTACCTGCAAAAGCACCAAGAAACAAAGGGACGAGGTATCCATCCCCTTCGGAAATTTCCAAAACAGATAAGGACGCGGTAATACAACTGCCTAGCAGAGGGGAGGAACTTCCAGAACCTTCCTGGAGTCTTGGAAGCAAGAGAACAACCACTTACAGAGAGTATAATCACTATGGCACGTAGGTCACCCATAGTGGTTGCAAGAGGAAGAAAAAACTTGGCCACAAATCTTAGAACTAGAGATACAGAAGTAACAAGAACCTTAATAGTAGGGTAAATAGCAATGTCCCCTCTGCTATGAGCAAAATCTCACTGTTGTTCTCCTCACTAAGAAATCGGAGTCGCAGGGTTAGACTTCCGGAGGACCTCTCCACAATAGAATCCATCAACCTAACTAATCCCTTCCTTGGAGAATGAGGTCTGTGGATACGAATGACCAGGTGATGAGATCGACTTGTCATGCCCATATTGGATAGCAGGACAAGTGATGGCCTTGACTGCAACATATACCCTACCTTCTTTAATGCCCTGGCTAGGATTAAGTGCATATCAGACCTACCCCTCCTTTGGTAATTAATGAGCTACTTAGTAAAGAAGTTCCAGTGCGACTCATGGAAATATTTAAACCCAAATCACAATAAATACAGTTAATACAATGCACAGTTGACACTACGTTTGGACAGGTGGAGTCGAATGGGATGGTTAAGTTCATATCAGACCTAAACCCTAAATCACAATGAATGCAGTTATTACATGTACAGTTGATGCTATGTTACGAACAGGTGGAGCTGAATAGGATTACTAGCATGGGTGGAGGATTATGAAATATCCATACTCTGAGTTTAACCGGAAGGGTCTTACCTAACCACTATCCTGTATCCAGATACTTTTAAAACTAAAGGAGTTTGCCTATATTTAAACTCTCGCAGAGGAGTATAGACTAATACCACTTTTACCTAAGTCTGTTTGGTTCTTTGCATCGTATGAGTATGTGTATGGAATAACACATGAGGCCTAGGCCATAAAACCCAAAGTCGTTTGTATTGTAAACATATGACAATGTTTCGATGTAGGATCTAACGTGTAAGGACTTGGCCATAAAATCCCAAAGTCATTTGTGTTGTTAAGACTGTGGTAGTGTTATAGGTACAAACAGATAAGAAAGTAATTATAATTACAGGACTTTAAATAAACATTGAAGTGAGAAGTAAACACTTATTATATCGTTGATTAGAAAACTTTAAGTTGAATGGTAAGGACAGTTGACGATAGTAAGGACTCTAACATACTTTCAGACTCAAGCTATATAACAGAAATCTCACTTGCTTGAATCTCGAAACTATTCAAGGATAAATGTACAAACAATTTATTTATTTATTTTAAGACAGTTTTTTGAGGTACATTACATATGGTATCAAAGAAAAAGATACAACACTGAGCCTGAATAGGGCCACATTAGCTGCTTAGTATTTATTCTGATTTATGTAAGACTAATAAATCTTATGGTTACAAACAGAAAGCCCTTTCTATTTTTGTAAATTATGGCATCTCAGGAGGGTGCAGAAATTAGGATGGAAGGAAATCCACAGCAAGGACCTCCTAAAGATCCAAGACAGAACAGTGATGGAAGCTCACCCATGCAGGTGTTGGAAACAATGAGGAATCTTATTGTTGAACTGCAGGTTTTCAAGGCCGACAATGAAAAATTGAAGAAATCACAGCAGGAACAACAAGAGATAAATGAAGTCCTGCTACGTAGTATAGTAACCAAGAAAATCCCAAAATACGATAACCATGATGAAGAGGTCAACAAAAGGGCCTCCAAGAATTCTAGTCCAGAAACAGAAAAAGGATATAGTTCGTTTGAAGGGACACCTTTAGCTGAAGACAAAACTATACCAGACTGAAAAAGAAAACAAATAGACCACCTTGAAGGAGAATTCAAAAAGATTAAACCAGCTACCTATGATGGAAAATCCAGGACAGGAGAAGAAGCTGAGGCATGGTTGTTGGACATAAAAAAATACTTCCAGATCTACAACTATTCCCACAACATGAAGGTTAGAATGGCCATCTACAATCTGAAGGGGAAAGCCAGCATTTGGTGGCAGGACTTGAAATTGGCCAAGGGCCTAAAGGAGAAACAATTGGAATGGTCCGACTTTAAGAAGTATTTTAAGAAACAATACCTTTCTGAAAGCCATTATGAAAGGAAGACGAAAGAATTTTACGAGTTACAACTCAAATAGATGACGATGGAGGACCTTATAAATAAATTTCTAGAACCACTAAGGTTCGTACCATACATCCAGGAGGATAAGGTAAAAATCCAACGATTCTTAAGCTATTTACCACAGTCCTACGGGGACATAATTGAGTTTGACAACCCAAAATCCTTGAGTGAGGTATTCAGGAAAGCATGAATGTGCTATGACCAGTATAAACAGTGGGTAGAGTTTCCCAAGGCCAGGAAGGATAAGAAGCAAGATCGAATGAACCATTGAAAGAAGGGATACTAGCCAGCTCCTTATCAGAATGAAACAAAAAGTTTCCCAAGGAAGGATTTTCACTCTAATCATCTGAATGTGCAAGGTAGCGGTAAACTGGTAAACCTGGGAACGAAGAAGTTTGGGGACAACTCCCACAAGCCATTAAAGTGTTGGGAATGTGGAGAGCCCCATCTAAGGAGGAACTATCCACATTTAATTTCAGCAAACAAAACTGTTGTTCACAATTTGTAGGAAGCCTCAACAGTGGGAGACATGGGCAGAAGCCTACATCAGATAAATACAGCCATAGATGGTCGACAAGATGACCACCTGTCCTTGGTGGTAGAAATCGAAGGTAAAATCAATGACACTCAAATTTCTATTTTAATTGACTTTGGAGCTACATTAAGTTATATTACACCTGATGTAGTAGAGTAGAATTAACTTAAGAAACTGAAGCACGCAAAATCATGGCTTGTACAACTAGCATTAGGTACTAAAAGGAAAGTAGTTGACTTTATTTCTGATTTTGAGTTCATCTTAGATGGTCAAAAGATAAGGACCAATCTGAACATCCTACCACTAGGATCTTATGATATGATTATCGGGATGGATTGGTTGGAACAACACAAAGCAGTACTAGACTATTATACAAAGATACTTAGCTATAAAGATTATTTTAGCACTGTTAGAACAGCCCAAGGAATACCAAAACCTATATCAGTCAGACAAGTTTCCGCAATGCAACTCAAGAAATGTATTAGAAAGGTATGTCAAGTTTATGCCATCCAAGTGATGAATCTATGAGAAAAACAAGATAAGCCAAAGTTAGAAGACTTTGTTGTCATACGTGAATTTAGAGACATGTTTGTAGATGAGATACCAGAATTACCTCCTAGAAGGGAAATAGACGTCTCCATAGACCTACTACCCGGTTTAGCCCCTATCTCAAAAGCACCCTACCGAATGAGTCTACCAGAACTGACATAATTAAAAATACAATTACAAGAATTGTTGGACAAAGAGTATATCAGACCGAGTGTCTCACCATGGGGAGCACCAGTCCTCTTTTTGAAAAAGAAAGATGGTACTCTAAGACTATGTATTGATTATAGACAACTGAACAAACTGACTATTAAGAACAAATACCCCTTACCAAGGATAAATGATCTGTTCGATCAAGTAGGTGGGGCCAAGATCTTTTCAAAGTTGGATTTACGATCCGGTTATCATCAAGTTAGGATAAAAGATGAGGACATAAGCAAAAGAACTTTCCGAACAAGATATGGACACTACAAATTTGTAGTCATACCTTTCGGACTCACTAACGCACCAGCCACGTTTATGTGCCTGATGAACAATATTTTCAGTCAATACTTGGACAAGTTCGTGGTAGTATTTATCGATGACATTCTGTTCTATTCAAGAACGAAAGAAGAACATAATGAACACTTAAGGATAGTTCTAAAAACATTGAGGAAACACAAACTGTACGCCAAATTTGACAAGTGTGACCTTTATTAGAAAGAAATACAATATATAGGACATGTAATTTCAGCAAGAGGCATTGTCGTAGACCCGAAGAAAATAAAATCCATTATGGAATGGTCGGTACCCAAGGATGTAGCGGATATCTGGTCATTCATGGGAATCACCAGATATTACCATGGATTTATAGAAGGGTTTTCCAACATAGCCTACCCTATCACCTCATTACAGAAGAAAGGGACCAAGTTTAACTGGTTAGAGAAGTGTCAAGACAGTTTCAACAAGCTGAAAGGATTATTGACAACTGCACCCATATTGAAGATAGCAGACCCAGATAAAGACTTCACTGTATGTGTTGATGCAAGTAAAGAAGGACTAGGTGGTGTCCCAACTCAGGAAGGACACGTTATTTGTTATGAGTCCTGAAAATTAAAAGAACACGAGCGAAATTATGTCACTCATGATTTAGAATTGGTAGCAGTAATAAACACCTTAAAAATGTGGCGACACTACATAACGGGCAGGAAATTTCTATTGTTGATGAATAATAGCAGGGTGAAATATCTGTTTAGTCAACCAGATCTTAATGCAAGACAAGCAATATGGCTAGCCTTCTTGAGCGAATTTGACTTCGAGGTCAGACACATCAAGGGTAAGGAAAATAAAGTAGCATACACTTTAAGCAGAAGAGTCCATGGGTTATTTGAGATAAATATCAGCAGGGAAGAAAGTGATCTAGAACAAAGGATAAGGACGACAAGTATTAATGATGGAGATTACACTAAGATAATGACAAAATTACAAAATGAGACCACAAAATCAGACAAATCAGATCTAAGCATCGACAAGAAGGGACTATTACGATTGAAAAGAAGGCTTTACATACTGGATTCAACAAAGTTAAAATTAACAGTTTTGGACGAAGTGCATAAGAAACCATATTCTGGCCATCCAGATTACCAGAAACAATAACATCACTTAGAAAACTATTTTACTGGCCTAATATGAAGGGAGAAACATCAGAGTACTTGGCTAGGTGCCAAGATTGTCAGCAGGTTAAGGTCGAACACCAGCATCCAGCCGGCCTATTACATCCATTACCAGTACCAGAATGGAAATGGGAGACTATATCACTAGACTTTATCACAGGTTTTCCTAAAACTCAGAAACAAAATGATTCTATCATGGTTGTAATCGATAAACTCAGTAAGTCTACACACTTTATTCCTGTAAAGTCTACTTTTAAAGCTATAAACATTGCTGAAATATTCATGAAAGAAATTTTTAGACTGCATGGTATTCCTAAAATGGTGGTTTCAGATAGAGACGTAAAATTTACATCCGCTTTTTGGAAGGAATTGTTTGCAGGGCTAAACACTAACTTGAATTTCAGTACGAGCTATCATCCACAAACGGATGGATAGACCAAAAGGACAAACCAAATCATAGAGGATATGCTTCGCATGTACGTAAGAACAAAAACGAGCAAGTGGGAAGACTACATGCACTTGGTAGAATTCGCATATAACAATGGGTACCAAACTTCGGCTAATTTGAGCCCTTTCGAAATACTGTATGGCAGAAAGTGTATGACACCAATTAGCTGGGATAAATCGGCTAACAGACTCATGGTTGGACCAAAGATGCTCCAAGAAATGGATAACATGGTAAGAAAGGTACAACATAACTTGAAAGAAGCACAGGACAAACATAAGAGCTATGCAGATCAGAAAAGAAGACACTTAGAATTTCAAGTGGGAGACCATGTTTATTTGAAGGTCAAAGCTCGAAAGAGATCGTTGAAGTTATGGAATTGTTCCAAGCTGGCACCTAGGTTTTGTGGGCCCTTCGAGATACTAGCTCGAATTAGACCCATAGCATATCAACTTACACTTCCATCTAATCTAAGAATTCATAATGTATTTCATGTTTCGTTGCTGAAAAATTATATTCATGACCCTACTCATAGGATTGATTGGAACTTGGTGCAGGTGGAACCCGAAGGCAAGTTCCAGGTGGAACCCCTGCGCATTATGGACCAGAGAGAAATAGCACCTCGGAACAGAGTCGTCGCTCAGATAAAGGTGCAGTGGAAGCACTTTAGTCATGAGGAGGCCACTTGGGAGTTGGAGGGAGATTTGCAGAAATCCCATCCAATCATGTTCCAGGAAAGGAACGAACACTGAGGACAATGTTTTACTGAAGGAGGAAAGGATGTGACATCCCCCAAAATAAATTATTTTTGAAATTTAAAATTTGCTGGAAATTTATTATGTTTTTAGTAAATTTGAATTTGGAAAATTTTTGCCATTTATGGCAATTCTGAATTTCAAATTTGGTAATTGTAATTAATTATTATGACTGTTGGGCAGAGATTTGATTTGACCCAACTAACTATTTGACTATGACACTTGTATGAAAACATAATATTTTATATTGACCGCAGGAGGACAAATGGAACAACCATGTTAAATTTAGCTGACCATGACTCCATGAGTGGGGAACATGTTGGAACTACCTCTGGGTTGATTATTACAAGTGGAAAATCAATGATTTGGCCATTGGTAGCCCCTGAAAATCAGGGATTTAGAAAGCTGCGAAAATTCCCAAGGGAGGGAAAAGACCTAGGCAAATGATAAATAGCATATGAGAGGAGGCAGGACACTGCCAAGTATGTTGGGGAAGGAGACTATTGATTTACTTGCTTTTATGAACATTGCTTGAGTGTGAGGCAAGGGAAACTGCTGGAGCTGTAGGACATTGCTGAAGAGAAGTTTTTCCAAGTTCGCCCTCATGGTTTCATGGTCAAGCTAGGGGGTGAATTAGGCAAGTAATTTGGCTGCCCTGTTCTACGGTTGGGAGGAACGTGGTTGTTCCCTTTGTCTTTTAGCGTATTATTTCAGATATGTTATTTATGTCCCTTCTTTGGCTGAATGTTAAATGGTTACATACTTGAAAGAATGCATCTATTAATTCTAATTAGGAATAATATTAAAGATGAAAGATCGAATGCGTCCTATTGATACTTAGGAACTGCTAGAATGTTCCCCCACTAGTTTGGAATGAATTATCTTTGTTGTATCTCATTTATGTTATGAATACCAGTCCCCGAAAGTATACTAGCTGAAAAGATTTGCCTAGTCAATTATTAAAGAAGATTTGTGTTGTGGTTTGATTACTACTGTAGTAAGGTAAAGCGTTGTCATTGATAATCACACAAGTAAAATGCAATGAAGATTTGAGTTTACCTATATATTGAATGTAAATGGAAAAACTGCATAGTGTATAGATATAAATATATATATGTACATATACATAATTTCGGGTATGTAAAAGCACGCGCAACAGTAGAGTAATTAACTAATATTTCTTCCATGTACCAGCTTAACAGTCATGATTTTCGGGAGATAACCCTAATCACAAGTGTCTAAGATTTATATGTATATTTAAAGTACGGAAGTGATCTTGCAAATACCAAAAACCACCTACAACATTTACACATCTTTATATCAAATCGGTGTTTAATGAAAAGTTATAGGTTGAAATGTTGGGAAATTCCTTGGAGTGAATTGGATTAACACGGTCTAATTATCAGAACTAATCATGAGAGGCGTGAAGGCCCAAGGAAGAGGGGACATCCTGAAACTTAGCACATACCCCTGAGTAAATTCATAACTGTGTAAATAAAACATAATCACCTAGAATTTTCGAAGGAAAGCCTTTAACACAAAGTACAGTAAGTGCAAATTGAATTCATTTACCATCTTGCGATATGGAGTCAACTATAAACAAGACATACATATAGCCGACAATAGCTGAGTACCTTTTTCTTTTCAAAATCCCTTTTGAGGAAGTAGCCAATATCGCGCTAGTATATTAAACCAATAAAATAACCAGTATGCCAACACAAGTAGGTGGAAGGGAAAACCCTCTAATTATTTTAAGAATAATATTACATATCTCGTTCGGAATTGAAACAAATGAACATCCCATACGATGTTTTATTTTCCAACGATAGAAATTGCCATCACAAGACATGTTACTCTTAATCAACGGTATCGAAACTGGAACAGAACTACACAGTAAATAAAAGGACTGGAAAGGGACCATGCCCTTCCTTTAGAAATAAAGGAATGAGACAGTGAGGGTTACAGGCATGGAACCCAAGTACCTTTATCTCCATGGACGGATGTGGATATCCGAAGATGCTTACCGACGAGGACTCTGCAAAATTCATATAAATAAAATATTAGTAACTAAACATGCCATTGAAATATTAGAATTATACGAAAGGAGGTTGAATGAAATTATCTATAGAATGGAAATACATCATTGATAGAACCTGTACTTATCTTGGATGCTGTCGTGGGCATGATCTGCCTCCCAGCCGTAGTCGTTTGCCAACCGAAACGGGGACGAGAGAGCTTGATTAAGTTGATGGGTACCCTCGCATCAAAATAGGGTCCCATCATTAGTTACAACATCCAGTTCAAAAAGCGAGTTATACAAGAAAATTACGACTTTTGTAAATATAACAGTAGTCCAACACTGATTCCAGAGACATTAAACAAAGATTGAATATATTCTAAGGTATAGACAAGATACAAATAACTACTAAACGAAATCTTCGTAAAGAGATAAAATCGAAGATACAGTTAACTTGAATGTTAAATATAGGGATCTGTTCCTTTAAAAATTTACAAAGAAAGGATTTAAGTAATACGAATTGAATTAATCTATTGAGAGACCACAGTAAGCCATTAAAGAACCCGTAAATAATTACCAGTTGTATGGTATAAAGCTTTTGAACTGAGAAATACCATTCAAACCAAGATTTGGAAAACACCTTTAGGAAAGGTCCTTTTAGGATCTCTCTTATTGGGATTACAGGTTGATTGGTGAGGATGGTATTACAGTGCAATGTCCTCATCGTAATAAACATAGTTTCTGGAATAGAATCTGAGAAACCCTGTAGAATCTCAATACCAAAAAATGATGCAGGATAGCGAAGCAGAGTGGAAAACATCACACCCTAGAGACAATCTACTTGCGAAAACACCAAGAAACAAAAGGACGAGGTATCCAGCCCCTTCGAAAATTTCCAGAACAGATAAGGAAACAGTAATACAACTACCTAGCAGAGGGGAGGAACTTCCAGAACCTTCCTGGAGTCTTGGCAGCAAGGGAACAACCACTTACAGAGAGTATAATCACTACGGCGCATAGGTCACCGATAGTGGTTGCAAGAGGAAGAAAAAAATCGGCCACAAATCTCAGAACTAGAGATACAGAAGTAACAAGAACCTTACCAGTAGGGTAAATAGCGATGTCACCTCAACTATGAGAAAAACCTCATTGTTGTTCTCCTCACCAAGAAATCGGAGTTGCAGAGTTAGACTTCTGGAGGACCTCTCCACAATAGAATCCATCAACCTAACTAATCCCTTCCTCGGAGAATGAGGTCTGCGGGTACGAATGACCAGGTGATGAGATCGACTTGTCATGCCCATATTGGATAGCAGAATAGGTGATGGCCTCAACTGCAATGTATACCCTACCTCCTTTAATCCCTTGGCCAGGATTAAGTGCATATCGGACCTACCCCTCCTTTGGTAATGAATGACCTACTGAGTAAAGAAGTGCTGGTGCGACTCAAGGAAATATTTAAACCAAATCACAGTAAATGCAGTTAATACAATGTACAATTGACACTACATTCGGACAGGTGGAGCCAAATGGGATGGGTAAGTGCATATCATACCTAAACCCTAAATCACAATGAATGCATTTATTACATGTACAGTTGACGCTATGTTACGAACAGGTGGAGCCGAATAGGATTACTAGCACGGGTGGAGGATTATGAAATATTTGTACTCTAAGTTTAACCGGAAGGGTATTACCTAACCACTATCCCATATCCAAATACTTTTAAAACTAAAGGAGTCTGCCTATATTTAAACTCTCATAGAGGAGTATAGACTAATACCACTTTTACCTAAGTCCGTTTGGTCCTTGCATCGTATGAGTATGTGTATGGACTAACGCATGAGGCCTAGGCCATAAAACCCAAAGTTGTTTGTATTGTAAACATATGGCAATGTTTCTATGTAGGATGTAATGCATAAGGACTTGGCCATATAATCCCAAAGTCGTTTGTATTGTTAAGACTGTGGTAGTGTTATAGGTACAAACAGATAGGAAAGTAATTATAATTACAGGACTTTCAATAAACATTGAAGTGAGAAGTAAACACTTATTATATCGTCGATTAGAAAAATTTAAGTTGAATGGTAAGGACAGTCGACGACAGTAAGGACTCTAATATACTTTCAGACTCAAGCTATATAACAAAAATATTACTTGCTTGAATCTCGAAACTATTCAAGGATAAATGTACAAACAAATTTTATTTATTTTTTTAGACAGTTTTTTGAGGTACATTACAAAAACCTTATTCCACACCAAGGTGTGATGAATACCCAACAGGAGACTGGAGTTATCATTCCTCCCATAGTGTCTACTCCACTCCCCCATGTCCCTCTAGAAGAAGAAATCCTACCTCAGAAATTACCCGAGAATCCTACGACAACTCTTACTCCCGATTTCACCCTTCCCCAAGGGAAAATCCCAGTTTGAGAGACAATCCCCCAAGACATCACTGAAATCCTTTTCTTCTACCCCCCATCGGGCATATAATATTTTCAGGTAGTTGCAACGCTTATCCTCCCCAACATGGTTCTCTCCATTCCGGTATGGTATCTACACCCACCCACGATGGTTCCTCAACCATCCCTCCCTTCCCAACTATAGGGAATCTCGATGCATATTCCAGTCCTAACTCTGATGATACCACCCTCACCCCCACTTTCCAATGCCAATGCTATGGCTAGGGGCAGATGACAAAAGAAGGAACCCACTTCTCCACTTCCTCCCTGAGTTCCACCTCCTTGCATACTATGCGAGAGAGAAGGACACCCCACCAATAGATGTTCCTCTCTCCCTGATTTACGCAATTTGATCCAACTCCCTCGAGTAAAAACCTTGCTCACTTCTTCCCCAAGCACACCTAGTACTACCACCACGTCCCCTACTATAGGAAGTAAAGGGATGCAACAAGATTTGCATGTGCCATTTGTTCAGAGTATGTAAACTACACTCATCATTTCCCTCCGCTACATCAGTTTCGACAGACACTAATGACAGTACGCCAGAGCTTTCAGCAATACCCCTCTCCACCCATCATCAAGTACCCGAGTCACTGACATCCATTATGTCACAACCTCAGTCAACAAATGGATGAGATGCCCTTTCTCTCTTTGTGAATCACTTGATCATTTCACATACCGGTGTCCTATGATCATTGAATACAGGAATCGTCAAATGGCCCTTATTCAAACTCCTCCAACCACCTCACCTCCTGTGATACAAGTGATTCCCCCTACTCCCTCTCCAGACAATGTTCACATCACCTCCCCAGAACCTTAGTCACTTCCTACCCCTCCATGGTTCATGGATAGATTGTCCGAGTATTTACCCCTGAATCCTCTTAACTCTCTAGTTCATTTCCCTAAGGAAATCTTACCCCCACCCATGGTTCACAACCCACAGTGTATGAACATCTATTTTGTGTCAAGCACACCATCACACCATCCTTTTGATACCCCCTCTACATCTTCATCACCTGAAGAAAACCATATGATGACAGTCACCAAGGTTACTCCCCTAGATCCCCTATATTCTCGAATTTTTCATTGCAACAAAGATATCCTAGAGGAGCTAACTACACCCGATCGCTCATGGAATGCACTCCATCACAGAGCACTTTTTCTCTCATAGGAAACCTTCAACCCTCCTAGTCAAGCCTCCATATGCGCAATCGAAACTAAGGATTTTATCCCATTAGGGCACATAGACTGGTTCAACAACCCTATCCTTTCCCCTGATTCTTTTGAAGAAGGAAAGATGGCCAAAATTTCCCCCACTGTCAAAAATGACATTTCCATCAAACTGGGAATCATAGAGGAAATCACCATTGGTGCCGCGTGCTCCCTTAAGGAACTCGCATCTTACAAAGCTATCTTTCAGGAATATCGGGACATTTTTGCCTGGCCATACACAGAGATGCCCGACCTTGATCCTTCTATTGTCAAACATTGTATCGACACTTGGCCAGATATCACCCTTGTACGTCAAAAGAAACACCCACTGCACCCATCCAAAGTAGTGGCTATCAAAGCCGAAATTGACAAATTACGCACTGTCGGGTTCATATACCCCATTGCATACACGTCATGGGTTTCCATCCCTATCCCCGTTAATAAAAAATAGGGCACTATTCATGTATGCACTGACTTTCGCGACCTCAACCATGCTTGTCCCAAAGACAACTTCCCTACCCCTTTCATTGACCAAATTATCGATGACTATGAAGGCCACGAGGCTCTGTTCTTCATGAATTGTTTCTCTGGCTACAATCAAATATAGATCCATCCAGCAGATCAATATAAAACAACATTCACTACCCCATGGGGTGCTTTTTCTTACCGTGTCATGCCTTTTGGACTCAAGAATGTTGGTTCTATGTTCCAACAGGCCATGACTTATGTTTTCCATGATCTCTCTCACATTATCCTTGCTTATTTGGATGACCTCACTACTCGATCCAAGAAACGAACTCAACATATAGATGACTTATGACTTGTCTTTCAACAGTGTCGTCAGTACAATATCCGCTTGAATCCCCTCAAGTGTGTCTTTTGCGTCACCACTGGATGCCTCCTTGGGTTCATCGTTTCCCAACATGGCATCACAGTAAACTCCCTCAAGGTCCAAGCCATCACATTAATTCCACCACCTCAGAATTTGTGCCAATTGCAGAGCCTGCAAGGAAAATAAAACTTTTTACAACGCTTTGTCCCCGATTATGCCACTCACGCGCATGGTTTCCTTCATTTATTGCATCATGATATCCCATTTTGATGGGATGAACATGCACAAATCGCTTTTGATGATTTAAAAGAAGTTCTCTTCAACGCCCCTTTGATTAGTCCACCTGACTATGATCACGACTACATCCTATACTTATCGGCCTCATCCATCTCAGTAGCAGGAGTTCTCATCCAACTAGGGGATGTTGGCCATGAGCACCTTATTTAATACATTAGTAAAAACCTTTCAGAACCACCCCTGAAATACAACCACGAAGAAAAACTTACCCTTGCAGTTGTCCTCGCAGTCCAAAAACTGTGTCATTATATCTTGCTTCACACTACCAAAGTCGTGCCAGATTCCAATCACATGCAGTACTTGCTAAATTGACGAAAAATTAATGGAAAATTTACTTGATGGATCGTCATCCTTCAGGAATACAACATATATTTTCAACTCCCAAATGCAAGAAAGCGCTCATCCTCACTGAACTCATCACAATGTTTCCCTCAGACGTTGCTATTTCGCCTGTCAATCTGGACTTTCCTGATGAACACCTCTTCTACATCCCCTCGGATGACCCCTGGTATGGAGACCTTCTTGTCTACCTCCGAACACAGAAGTTTGGGTCTCACCTCTATAGAGATGATCGTCGGTGAATTCACCATCAGGACCCTCGATATCTCGTCATTGGTGACATCCTATATCGACGTGGGGTCGAAACCATACTCCATTGATGTTTGACAATCAATGAAGCTGATAGAGTCTTGAATGATTGCCACAACGGCGCCTACGGTGGCCACCTATCAGGTATTTCTACCACCCATAAAATCATTTGAGCAGACTACTTTTGGCCCACATTATTCCATGACTGCGTCCACGTTGTGAAGCGATGTGACAAATGCTAGTTGTATGCAAGCAAAGCACGAGTGCCACCCTCTCTTCTTCATATAGCATCACTGTCGACCCCTTCTACAAATGGGGCATAGAATTCATGACTTGAAATCCTCCATCTAGCAATGGAAACAAGTACATGGTCATGGTTGTCTATTAATTTACCAAATGGGCCGAATCCATGCCCGCCTTCAACAACACCGTTGACACTGCAGTGCATTTTTTCTTTAATCACGTCATTACCCGCTTCAGAGTCCCACTACAGTTAGTCTCTGATCATGGGAAACACTTTGAGAATGAGATCTTCGCCAAACTCTCCTCAATATTAGGATTCTCCCACGATTTCTCCTCCCCATACTACCCCTAGTCCAACAGACAGGTAGAAGTTGTCAACAAAGTCCTCAAAACCATGTTGCAGGGCATTGTTAACAAACATAAGACCAATTGGCATCATATGTTGTTTTCATCACTATGGTCGTATTTCACGGCAGTTAAAACTATCACTAGTTTTATGCCATTCCATTTCTTCCATGGGGTCGAAGCCACTCTCCCCATTGAGTGCGAAATTCCCACCTTACACACCGCCATTGAGCTATTACCTGAGATTGCTCCAATGGACTAGTGCTTGCTGAACTTAGAGTCACTGGATGAAGATCGTCAGTCTTCATTACAGAACAATGAGGCAACTAAAAAATGGTCGAAGGCCACCTTTGACCTCCATGTCAACTTTCACTCACTCAATGAAGGAGATCTCATCCTCGCCTACGATATCTCTCATGATACCTTTGATCATGGAAAATTCAAGTCATTATGGCATGGACCCTACATCATTCAACATTGCCTCACTAAAGGCACATACATCCTAGTCTCTCGAGAAGGATATCCTCTCAAAGAAACCAACCTTGTCCCTCTGACGTCTCTCTCCTACCTGTGGCTCTCCCCGCGGTGGTCTCACGGGCCCCTGATGAGTTGTCTCTCTAACCAACTCCACCTTATGACCTCGCGGCCCCACATCTGCACACACAACAAACAAATGATAGTATCAACATCCATCCATAAATAAAACATATGCTATACTATCAAAATCACAAAATATCAAGTACACTCACATACCTCTATGTTCCCAATCCTCTCCAGCAGGTAAAACCAGATCCGGGTCCTGTCGAAAGTCCATCCCACCATATGGGAACTATATTATGATCTGTGGAATCTAATGCCACAAATGTTCCATATCGGCCGTAAAATAATGGCCACCCTCCCCACCTCCATGTCATACCAAAATCGATGCCCACCACATTAATCATGGCTCCTATGCATCAGCCGCCTCCAACAACACTCTAGGGCGCAACATGGGCACCCTCTCCAAGAACCATGCTACCAAGATCGACCCAAAGGAAAAATCACTAGAGTGATCATTCTGACACCAGTTAAGCTGCCCCATCATCTTGGTGTGTAACATCAAGCACCAGGCAAAATGCTCTCCACCCAATGCTCTATGCATGATCCTCAGCTAACCACCACTGATCCGCTGAGTAGTTAAGGATCTGTAGATCCTCATGATCATCGTTGTGATGGAACGATGCACGAGTGCATCCATCGCCTCAATCTGAATGACCGAACCTGACATAAAGTCTGGTCTCGAACATTACCTTCGCACCAATTCTGCCAAGTGGGCATCCCCTGGAAACTGGGGATCAGTAGGTAGGGCCCTCCCCCAAAAAGGGAGCCAGGTCAAGAAATATATATCCTCCATTGCAGAGAATGTCAATTGCTCCCCCCGAACAATGAAGCACTGCAGCTCAGTGCTCCACATGGAAATAAAAAACTGTAGCAGGCACTCCTGTGCCCGTAGCAGTGGGCAATCAAATAACTTTAACAATGCATACGCTGTCAAAGGCCCCCGAACTCCCGGTTCATCTCTCACCTCCTCCCTAAGGCATGCTCAGTCCCTCTCCCTCTAGTGGACTAGCATCCTAGATTGATCACATACATTCACACAACCAACATTTGATCAACCATCACTATTCAGAACCCAAAAACTTCCAAAAAATACAAGTTTTTCCAACCCCCCGAACTTTGCCTCATGTGTGTGACTGTCACCCCCACAGGCGCGCATAGATGCACGCTTGTTCTTTCCATAGTTCTGCATTGATGTGCATATGTTGAAGAAATAGATGCGCATCCATGCACATATGTCATGCCCACAGGTGTGCATCCATGCACACCTGTTCGCTACACAGCGGTGCACTGGTGCGCAACTGTCAGAGATACAGTCATGCACAGTGCGCAGTTGTACTTCGAACAGGCATGCATCCAATGTGCACTTATTTTTCCTCACTCACGCACCCCCATGCGCGGCTATCCTCACTATAACCATGCACCTCAGCAGGGGTATCCCTTGATTATCGTGCACTTGGGGGCCCACCCTCACAAAATCCCTTAGTACGGCCATTCGTACGACCCTACCCAGAAACAAAAACCTAGCTACTATACAGGAGGATGAGACCACTAAACTGACTCTTGCAAATCCTGGATCGGCTGGCTCGAACTCTCGGAATCTCCAAATCTCCTCTAAAAACCTTTCGTCGACTCACTTTGGCAGTAGGTACAACTGAGGTGGCAATGTGGGCCCTACAATTGTATATAGTCCCTTTTTCCAAACTTCCATGCTCAATTACAGGAGCTCAGAGCATCCATTTTTTGATCTGTCTGCAACCACGAGATCAGGATCCCACCACTTACACAGACACATTCCATGGGTCAACATTCATCCTCAATCCCAAGGGAGCCTTTTTATCACATCATGCCCAGGTACGCATGCTCATGTTCAAAATTATCAAATAACTATTATATGTTCTTTATATTCATATATTGTTCATGTCAGGTATTTGGTTTTCATGTGTGCAGGTACTCGATCACCACAAATCAACACAGCCCCTTCAGGTATATGATCGACACTGGCATGTAATCATTCCCTCTGAATACCAAATACATCTCCCAGTCACACCCTCAGACATTTTCCTATAGGATCCTCACATCCGGCTCTACAGTACTATCACCTCCACTACATTTCAAGTACTATCACCTAGTAGCACTCTCCACCACATAAGTTTTCTGATTCATAGTCCCCTTTGGCACTTTGACACTCATGCTGCTTTCACCCCCTAGGGATGGCAATCCTGATAGTCTTACGCATGTTCGAGAATCAGACACATACTTATTCTCCTCATTTTGCTAGATTTCCCAGTGGAGTCCCAGGATATCTCCTCATGGTTCTCATTTTACTGTGCCTCCGCAATATCATTTCCCTCCATTTCATCCATAGTCAGTTTTCTCATCTGCAGATTTCCCTCCATGCATTTACCTCATACAGAAACCCAACTATGGGGCCCCCACCCTCCACCAATTCTCCATGCAACTTGCACCCTCACATGCCAAGCCATCTTACACTGGGGCACCTGTTTCTGTATCTGTACACTTATCCCAAATTATTCTTTATTCATTTGGTAATTGTACAAATCCTTTCTTTCCAACATTTACATAGATTTTTGTTGTCGCCTTTAGCGACCTTATTTTCTGGCAAATCAACCCCTGTCTCCCTTGGCTAGGGCATTCATTACCTTCTACTCTCGTTGACATCGTCCATAAACCCCAAGTATCCTACAGTCCATGTACCTCTGATCTCTTAGTTTTTCCACTTTGTCATGCCTATGGCACAATTTAACCCACGTCTAGTCATCCCCCTGATGCTAGATCCAGTTTCACGGTTGTTGCCACGCATACCTTACATACATCCCCAACTAAGGGAAGTCTTGAGTCTCACCACATCCTGAATTCGTCCATGTAACTCATCAGTTCTCGATCTCACTCCAATGGATTTCATGAAGCCCTTTCCTTCTTGGATTCGTGTCTCCCTCTCTGTCAACATCAGCACAGTTCCCAGAAGGGCGATAGTATATTGAATCTCATTACCTTTACAATGAGGAGTCTCAGATGGCACAAGGAGAACCATCATTACTCCCTGTTGTCTTTGACCCCCGTGGAATTCGAATTCAACACAATCTCATGTTACGGTGGGTCTTACTTTGCGACTATTGCAGTTGTTTTATACTAGTTGAAGACCTTTGAAATTTACTAAGTCATCAATGCCTACGGGTCATCGATACTTCTTAATAGGTGTCATCGACTCTTATTAGAGTATGTTCACCATCATAATTTTCATCTGCCATTATCAAACCTCCCCGAAGGGTGTTGCAGTTATCTACATCAGCATACAACTTCAGTTACTGTCTTACACATTTGAGTTACATGACACGAGCATGGGGCATGCTTGCCTCGTTTGTATACAATTTTTATTTTTCCCACACCTAGAGAAAGGTTTGGGTCCCAAAGTTTCCCCTCTCTCTCTAATAGGTCACTCTTTCAATTCCTCTCAACACTCCTTCTTACAATGATACTCTCAGTAGAAGAAACATCGATTTATTTTGGCTATATGTATGCTCCTAACCTCACACATCATGGGGCATCTGTTCTCACTGAAATTTCATACGCAAATGGTCACAGGAATCCAACATATCCAAACACCTATTAGTTCATTCATGACCCAAAAAATGCATTTTCAAAGGGCACAAACTATAAAACTGGTTATAAAATAGATGTGCAGAAACAATACAGGAAGCACACGTACGTGCGTAGGCCAAAAAATCCAAAAGAGCGCACATGCGCTCGATGCGCGTCTGTGTACAACAAAATCCACGCACTCCTTTGAATGAATTTATGGTTCTTTTCATCCCCTCAACCACTTCTGGTTCAACTCCCCAGCTGATTTGACCCTCAAATCTGAGCTGAATCTGAGTGGGGGGTTGTTCAAATACCTAAGGGTGCCCTAAAGGGCCCCTTATTCACACTAAAGACCAGTTGGATAATGCCTCAAAGATTTTCTATAAAAAGAGGCCATGGGTGCACTATGAATTCAAGAATCTCATTGTATTATTATACTGCCTCTATTCTCCTACAAGGAACCTCTTTCCTTCTTGGAGCATACTAGCATAATCTCATTAAGCTATTCACCTCACCTCTTGAGGGAATAAGCTTGGATTTCTTTACCATTTCCTTTCTAGTTTTCCATTTATAAGAAGAGATCTCACATAGGGGATTAAAAAGCCCTCCCTTGGAGGAAGAGGGGATCCATAAATATCCCTTTCTCTTTGGTGTTTTCCCACTAATATAATTTCTCCATTGGTGGCATGAATATTGGCCAATTGTTTGATTAATTTTGGTTCTAATTTCCTTATGAATTGTAGTTTTGTTTCTTTAGTTGTTATTAGCTCAGTTGTTTGTTTATTTAATGTGATTGAGTCATTTGACTCATACACTAACTTTTGTCCTGTTCAGCTGACCCAACTTGACTTGCAAGTGTCCTTCTTTTGATCATTCAAGTGGCGAAAAGGATACAACACTTATCTATTTCAAATTGAAGCCAACTAACCGACTATGGTTGTTCTCCTTTCCACCCAACCATAGGCTCAGTGAAATTCATTCTTAGCACTCTGGCCACCCTCGTGCCAAGCCGTGATATCACTAGGGAATTTAAGTCAATTCTCAAAGATCATTTCTCTGTCACAACTTTTGCTTAGGTCTTGTTCTCTGAAAAATCTCATAGATCTCTTTCTTTGTCATGGCCTCGATGAGGTTTATCATATGCCTCGTCAACATCAATCTCACAGACTTCTACTCATTCTCAGTTGGAGAGATCTACGTGTTCTCCTATCTTCTCTGTATATATGCACGCCATGCATGCACACCCCTCCTTGGGAAGGTTTTCTTCCTATCCTGTTCCTTCTGTCAGAAGGAAACTCAGGTCAGCCTGGGTCTACAAGACTCTGTGGTACTTTGGGATGACATTCTTCAGCTAGACCATGCTTCCATTCATGGGGTGGTTTATGGTTCAACCATCGGTCCTTTATTCATTAAATGATTCCTATCAGTGAGAACCGATGGAGGTTTATCATCCTCATAAAAGGGAAAATTTGGGGTCATTTGACATAATGAACCCTCTCTATAGTTTTCCCATTCTTTCCTCCAGTGATATCATGGCCAGTACTTCAAGGGTTCACCCCCATAGTCAGTTATTGACAATTCAAACAGTAATATATTTACATTGTTCCCATGCCATAGCATGGTGATCATGATTAAAGATTAATTACAAGCTAGTGAAACAGGGGTATTACAACCCCATCCCCCTTAAAAAGGAACACCATCCTTGGTGTTCTTTCTCAGTAATACATGTCATGCATTTCTATTTAGATCCTTCATAATTATTGACCCTCTTTCTTGGTCAAGTCATTTTCAGAATCTTTCCCTTCTTCACCTGTCTTCACTAATTCTTGGAAAACAAGCACATTAATCATAGTTTCATGTGAAAACATTTTATTGTTGCATAAAATTCAAGAATTTTTTTATAACTTAGCTCAGTACTCATCTCTGCAATTTTTGGATTTGTATCCATATGAATGTCTTGTTTTCTTGGCTCACTTTTTTCCCCGAACATACCGATTGTATGCATGATTCCCAATCAGTAGTGTATGATATTTATTAAAGTCTCCTCTTCCTTGCGGTCACTCACCCTCCAATCCCAGGCTCAGGCATCCCCTTCTCTTCTATACAATCCCTCGAGTGATCCATATTTCCTTGCCAATGATTTCTTGCACAAGAAGAGTTATAGATACTTCACCGATCCTTACAGTCGAGGCATCCCTCAAACTTTCTCTGACGAGGCATCCCCCTGGCTTGTGTTGCCATAACACACATGTTATAGGGTGATCATGGATTACCACAACTCTTCCTATCCCAATCAGTAGCCTTTTCCATGATTTCCAACTTGAAATCCTTCAACTTTTCACCCTGGACAGATCCTTTTTGTCTCACTTGTATTACAAGTACATAGAAATTATGATATATCATCATCAATTTCAAATTCATAATTTTTATTGCAAATCTGCCACTCACAAATTTTCCAAATTCCTCATTTAGTTTCAAATCTATTCTGCATAGGAAATAGATTCACAAGCATGGGACTTTCCTTCGCACAACATTTTGGCTCAATAGGAAATTGGCCATCATTATGGTATTTTATCATGTCCATATCCAAGACCCTTTTATTCCTACAATTCATTCTTTATACAACCAAACAATTGTTAGTTTCTCATGTATATATATTCTCACAAAACATTTAAAATGGCATCACAAACATTTCTTAACTTGTGCATTCTAATAGTTGCATCACATCTATATAAACATGAAAGGAAATGTCATTCCTTACCTATGCATCATTTAAGCACACCAAACTTTTCAAAATCTAATTCAACATTAGGTAAACTTAATCCAAGGTGCCAATATCCATGGCCACATTCACATACCATGCACCATTGTGTTTATTTCAAGTTTGCCACACTTTATGACAAGTACTTTTCCATGGTGTGATGGATCTTAGCTAAGAACTTCACCATTTGGCTTATTCATTCTCGTTCATTGTTGCAGCAGGGATATACTTCCAACTACAAGATGATCATGATCCCAAATTAGCACATATGAAACTATAAGTTTCTATTGAATTCACCCAAGAATTATTCCTTCATTAGTAACTAGGGTGCCAACACTCATTGCCACCCAAATGCTCTTTTATTTATCACCTATACAATGTAATTAAAATATTGGAAGGTCCTCCTTCCAAAATGGAAAATCCATTTTTTGTCCTTTATACAAACATGCATTTACTCAAAGCAATTCCATGCAATGTGCTAACTATGAGCACATTTATTCCCAATATTCCTAGATTAGTAATTATACCCATGGTACTCTTTACTCATGCACTTTCTTGCAAGGATTATAACCCATCCTTGACTGGCATAGACTTCCTCTGCTTTAGATTGTCCATCATTGGCAACTTCATTTCTCAACAACTCCACTTTCTTTCTACACACGTCATACATCATGATTACAATAATTGTCATGTAAAGTAAAAATGTATGTATCATTTAAACAAAACATTTTCTGACAAGTCCCGACATATCTTTATGCACTTCATCCCATTATCCTTAATGTTTTTATGAGTGAAACACAAACAATTCTCAAATTTTCATACAATAATAAAACCATCATCACTATGGTGTGAAAATATTTACTTTCATCAACGTTCCAGCTTTCTCATCCTAGAGAAAAACATAATACATAGAAAGAAAATAATTGAGGACTCTTCCTTTCTTCCAACTCTTTCTACGCCGCCTAGGAAGTTTTAGCCCAACTGAGTTATTTCTAAGGCCTCACTGCCTTTTCTTAACATGGCTTCAACCAACCCTATTCAATCAAACATACTCATTTATTCATTCTCTTTTTCTAGTTGTATTTGTTCTCACAACTTCTCATCTAAGACCTACAACTCTGTAAGCAATTCATAGTTTTTAGGGTGGAAAAAGTGTTCCTCCTTTTTCCTTATATTTGATTTTGCAATTTACTCCCTGTTGAGATATTCTTGCTCTTTTCCTTGAGAAGCCTTGGTTAGGCCTCGCCTTAACCTTTTTGAATACAACAAGATGCCTTAATAGCAAACCTTTTGTTCATAATGGATTATGAACCTATGTATTCTGCACATTATCATTTGGTTATCAGAATGGTCAATATTCATTTATTAGTCTTCTATTCATTACATGATTTTTTCAAAATGTAATCCAAGATTATATATATATATATATATATATATATATATAAGATTTTAGCTCATTGCTTAATTCTCAACAATCATTAAGGTTGTGACTTTGTTCTCCTAACAGAGTCTTCACGCAGTTCCACCACAGAGAACTCCTTCAGCATGTAACCTCCTTATTGCATCTCCATCACTATCTATGATGGCCTCAACCTTGAGTTAGCTTCAGTTGTTTACCAAATATTCCATAAGGAATATAAAAAGGCATCTCAGTTATGCATCCATATTATTTAGCAACACATATTCCTTACTTTTTTAACTTACATCCATGATGCACTTATGCATAATCATAAATAATTTAATTCATGATTTTTCGCAATTGTTCTCATGTGTTCCTAAAAGAATTAATCATGTTTCCTTTTATCACGACCATAGAGCATCCTTTCTCATATATTCTTTCATCTATTTACTAGCCCTTCATGAGGAAATGGAACATATTCCCCTCAATTTATCATTCAAAACCAAATTTTCATGACTCTTCAAAATAGAGTTAGCCATGCATCTATGGTATTCATTCAATCTGGGAAAGTGAAATTTTTTACCTTATATTTTGCTCATTTAGGTTGTCACATCATTCCTTTAGTATACATATATTCTTACATCATACAGTTTCATTACTTGCACATTTAATATCATTCATACCTAGTTGGTATTAGTATCAGGCTTCATATCAAGAAGCTTCACAATGTATTAAATCCATGCACTCAAGCATATACTCACATAGCCCAAAAATTTATCATGCAAGCTCATTTCTTGCACCTATCCCATGTCATACATACACATGGACATATCATACTTCCAGATCCTCCTCCCAAGGATATTTCTTGCATCCTTACAACAAGCCTCATAGGGACACTCAACATTGAGCTCCCCTCTCAGTTGAGAGCATGCAATCATATTATTATTTTAATCATGTATACACATATTTTTATATATGTAGGTGCATCTCTTGCAAAAAAAAAATTACCTCATTCATATATCTATATCTCATGCATTTTTTTACTCCCCTATTGTCATCAGGTCATTATTGACCAATGCAAACAAGCAATAGGTCTTACACTAAAACCAACCATATGTTTAATTGAGTCTATTAGTATGTTACATTCATGAAACCATTATCATATGCATTACAACATGTTATTATATTTCATTTTCATGCATATACAGTACTCATGCCAATACACATTTTGTACAGCGATGACCTCATAATCTGGCTCATATACCCATTTCAGTTTTTCCCTTTATGGGAATTAGAAAAAGTCCCAAAGGACTCCTCTTTATCTTGCTTAAATAGATTATCCCTACTGTTTTTTTCAACCATTATAGGTCAAGTAAACTAACCCTACACATTTTCATCTGTCCTCTTGTCATGAGGAGTTATATACTCAAGGTTTAGTCTTTTAATAATGAAATTATTATAATTGCTAAGGATCCTACCGGTCCTTACCATATTTCCTTAACCATGAAGTAATTCTTCATGATTTTCTTAATCCTTATATAATCATCCATCTTAATTGCAAGAGACTCTTCCTACCCTAGAAGATAGATAATGTTACATTATAAGAGAACAACTCAGTTCATGTCCCTTTTCTGGCTCATACAACCTCATAACATAATTTCTTCCACCTCTTCCATTCACATTCAGGTCTTACCATTAATGTTGATTAGAATATCCCCACTCCTATAAGAGTAGTTATCACTTTGACAAAGGGACAATATAATTCTTTCGTTGAAATTCAATAGGAATTCCCAAATCACAGTTTCAATCTACATTACTTCTCCTCAAGGAGTTAATGCATATAATGAACAATCCTCCAAAGGTGGAATTACCTTTCAACACGCTCATATTAACCTTGGTATACTAGTCCTATGACTAGTCTCTGGCCCATCTAGGCCTATGTCTGGATCATGCTTTGCTAGATAGGATAGGGCAGAGTGCGCTCTCCTTTAAAATTTTCTAAGAAAGAAAATCACTTGACTCTTTCATGAGCCCAAGAAGGCAAAGTGTTGTTGCCATGCTCTGATACCAATTTTTGACACACCTAACCCCTTAATTGGACCTTTTAAGAGATGGAGAATAAAAATTCATTTTCCTTAAACCATGTCACCTTCTCTTTCCAGGATCTCCATCATGTTTTGATCATTCAGATATTTCCATCTGCTATCTTCCCGTTCAAAACCAAGCTTAGAATTGGAAGAAATTCCATTTCAAATTTATTTCGACATTCATTGGTTGAGGGCCATGTGGATCCCATGTGGCTTCATCCCGTTCGTACCCTCTCTAGGTTCCTACCTCCCACAACAAAGGCTCATCCATCAACCAATCCAACGATTGGGATTAATCCTCCTCTAACACATAGGCTAGCGAGGAATTCGACGTTCGACACTCTGACACTGAACATCCAATTTTTTTTTGACACTCATGTCCTTCGAAGCACTGAATTCCAGAACTCCCGAGGCACTGCCACGTATCTCCGGACTTCATCCCTTTTGGGAGCACACGTTCTAACATCCCAAGTCTCCTGGAGTTCCGAACTCCCGATGTTACGAAGGAACCCAGAATCCCTCGATGTGGCTCCGACCCTCAAGCCTTTCGACTTACCCATGAGACTACATCCCAAATCTTTGAAGGCCCGAACTCCCGAAGGGCCCACCCTTGCACGGGGTGATGTACTAGATGAAAAGGAAAATACAGGTGGGTCTTGCCTACTCGCCATATGGACCAAACGGTAAGTGCCAGGTGTGACACATGACAAGGAAGAGATGACATATGGCCCCTTCAGTGGCTGACATGCATCACATTCTAATGGGAACATAGGGCATGGGAAACATGCAAATCAAGTTGACATGTGGAATGTAAATCGTGGGTCCACATAACCTTGGATGAAGTCACTGTGACACATCACTCAGGACTCATGGACTTCCTACTCCCTTTGATCCCACGGTCAAGGTGTGTCCACATAATAACTGGATCTACGACCTTTGTTACTTCGTAACTTCAACATTCGGGGAATCCACAGTGTGACTTACTTCTTTCTCCCAAAGAGGTCAACATCGAGATGACCATGGTTTAGATATAATGGTAAGGGAAGGTCCCAAATAATCCATGGATCAACGCTCCATGCTACTTCATGACTACGACATTCAGAGGCTTTAGTCCTTCCAACATGCAATAATCTCAAATGCGTGAACTCCGAACTAGCAGATCGGATGGCTCACGCTTATCTCAGATCAATGGCCTACATATTCTTCATGATCCAGGCTTTAGATCTTATCACCATGCCACACCTCAAATCCCTTGGAGTGCCAAGTCTCCATAATATAGGATTTGGTCCCATGCGTGTTGGTTGTGGAGCCTGATTATCTTTTTGATTCAGAGGTCCTTTCTTTCAACCATGTTTATACCCCATGAAGACTTTACACCCCATAAGTATGTAAAATATTCCACGCGGGGGAGTGTAGAGGGGTTATATACCCTCGGTTGGGAGGTTCGGGGGCGAAGCCCCCAAAGGAAAAATTGCCTTATAAATGTATATTATAATTTCATTGTAAATCTGGACCATTCATTATAAGGTCACAGATCTAACGGTAGAAATTATGTTAGGGGTTGTTTCCCTAGAAGGAAACCCTCTGTTATGAGGGAAATGTATTACGGCTATGAAACATAGCAAATATTGTATTCTGAGACAAGAGACTCTGAGAGAAAGAAGAGGAAGTTACAATGGGTTTGTTGTAGGTTGTATCCCTTCATATGTTGGATAATAATAAAGGAAGGAACTGGCAATTTCTCTGGTGGATGTAGCCCACACTAGGTGAACCACGTAAATCTGTGTCTCTATTGTATTATGTATCTTCTGTGTTTTGTTTCCATATTTGTTTTATTTTATTTCTCCGCGGTCCTATTTTTCTAACAATTGGTATCAGAGGGAAAGGTAACTCGTAGGAAAAGAGAATTCCTGGTTCGAGTGGGAGCAATGTCGAAAGATGAAAAGTTTAGGGTCGAGAAATTTAACAGCCAAAACTACCAGTTATGGAAGATGCAGATGGAAGATTATTTATATCAGAAGGATCTATTCCTACCATTGGGTAGAGTAGCAAAGAATATGATGGCCATGAAGGACGAAGAATGGGAGATTCTTGACAGAAAGGCTCTAGGAACGATATAGCTGAGCTTGGCAGCGTCGGCGGCTTTCAATATTTAGAAAGAAAAGACAACGAAGGATCTAATGGACGTGTTGGCTAAACTGTATGAAAAACCCTCAGCGTCCAACAAGGTATTTCTAATGAAGAGATTATTTAATATGAAAATGTCAGAAGGTGGGTCTATTGCAGATCATTTAAATGAATTTAATATAGTTACTAATCAGCTAAGTTCTGTAAAAGTGGACTTTGATGATGAGGTTGGGGATCTTTTAATCTTATGCTCATTGCCAGAAAGCTGGAATGACTTGGTCATGGCTATAAGTAACTCTGTCTCTGGTTCAAATACTTTAAAATTTGATGATGTTGTTGGTTTTATCCTTAGTGAGGAAATGCGATGGAAAATCACAGGTGAGACATCAGGTAATGAGTTGAACATGGATAACAGGGGAAAACAAAACGATAGAGGAAAGGGCTAAGGGAACCATGGGAATTCTAGGAAGGGCATATCCAAATCCAGACCTGGAAAGATAGAGTGTTGGAATTGTGGGAAGAAAGGACATCTGAAGAAAGACTGCATAGCTCCAAAGAAACAAAGAGATGGACAGCAGGAGAGAAATCAGGAAGCAAATGTAACAGGTGATGTGTTACGAGATGCTTTGATTATTTCTATAGATAATATTTTTGAGTCTTGGGTAGTAGATTCAGGGGCTTCATTTCATGCCACACCCCATAGGAAACATTTTCTAGATTATATTCAAGGTGATTTTGGATAGGTTCATTTGGGTAATGATGCACCATGCAAAATTGTTGGAATGGGAAAGGTAAAAATAAAGCAATGCAATGGAAACCAATGGTTGTTGAAAGAGGTAAGACATGTTCCAGATTTAAGAAAAAATCTAATTTCAACAGGGCAGTTGGCAAGTGAAGGTTGTGTATCCATATTTATAGATAAGATGTGGAAGGTCATCAAAGGATCATTGGTGATAGCAAAAGGACAGAAGGTAGGTACATTGTATTTATGTACTAGTAATACTAAATCTTATATCTATTTAGCTTCTACAGGAGTGGATACAACAGTGTGGCATCATAGGCTAGGACACATGAGTGAAAAGAGTATGAAGATACTTCACAAAAGAAATTTGTTTCCATATCTTAAACAAATTGATTTGGACTTCTGTGAGCATTGTGTTTATGGAAAACAGAAGAGAGTCAGATTTCTCAGAGTTGAAAAAGAAAAGAAGAATGAAAGGTTAGATCTTGTGCATACATATGTATGGGGACCAACTTAGGTATCATCTCTTGGTGGTTCTTGTTACTATTTTACCTTTATTGATGATGCAACTAGAAAAACTTGGGTTTATTGCATTCGACAAAAATCTGATGTTTTTGATACTTTCAAGAAATGGAAAGCTTTGGTTGAGAATGAGACAGGAAAAAGTTTGAAGTGTCTCAGATCAAATAATGGAGGTGAATATTGCAGAAAGGAGTTTGATGATTACTTTTCATACCATGGGATTCATAGAGAGAATACAGTTCCAAGAACACCACAAGAAAATGGTGTGTAAGAAAGGATGAACATGCAATCATGGAGCATGCAAGGAGTATGAGATTGCATGTTGGTTTGCCCTTACAGTTTTGGGTAGATGCTATAGATATTGTTGTTTACTTAATAAACATATGACCTTCAAGCTCTTTGGATGGTAGAATTCCAGAGGATGAATGGACATGAAAAAAGGTAAAATATTATTTTTTGAAAACTTTCGGTTGTGAAGCATTTATCCATATTGATAAAGAAAATAGAACAAAGCTTGAGGCAAAATCCAAGAAGTGTACCTTTATTGGATACGGTGTTAATAATTTTGGTTATCAATTATGGGATTATGAAAATAACAAAATCATTAGGAGTAGAGATGTCATATTCAATGAGAAGGTCATGTACAAAGATCAGTTGTAGGGAAAGAAACAAGAAGAATAAAAACAAGAATACACAGTGCTTGATGAGATCACTGAAAAAGAAATTCCAAAGGAACATGAAAATCAAAATGCACAACAACAGGAGCAGCAGGTACCTCAAACACCTGCAAGTGTTGTTAGAATATCTACCAGGTTAAGTATACCCCCTGAACGATACTCTCCTTCGTTGTATTATTCATTGTTGACTGATTCCAGTGAACCAAAATGTTATGAAGAGGCAATGTAGGTAGACACCAAAAAGAAGTGGGAGCAAGGCATGAAAGAGGAAATGGATTCCTTGTAAAATACCCAGACTTGGGACTTGGTTCATTTTCCTGCGGGAAAAAGAGAATTGCAAAATAAATGGGTTTACAAGTTGAAGGAAGAATATGGAGGAGAAAAGCAGTACAAGGATAAACTTGTTGTAAAGGGGTTTGCACAAAAGAAAAGTATAGATTTTGATGAAATATTTTCTCCTGTTGTTAAAATGACTTCAATTAGGACTATTTTAAGTCTTATGGCAGTAGAAGATTTGCATCTTGAACAGTTAGATGTAAAAACAAATTTTCTCCATGGGGATTTGGAGGAAGAGATTTATATGCAGCAGCCACAGGGGTATGAGGTCAAAGGGAAGGATAATTTGGTATGAAGGTTGAAGAAGAGCTTGTATGGCCTAAAGCAAGCTCCAAGGCAGTGGTATTTGAAGTTTGACAGGTTTATGACAAAACAAGGTTATAGTAGATGTCATTCCAATCATTGTGTTTATTTTAAAAGGCTAGAAAATGGAAGCTATATTATCTTTCTATTGTATGTAGATGACATGCTTATTGTGGGGTCTAATATGCAGGATATAAATGTGCTAAAGAATAAATTATCCAATTCATTTGCGATGAAGGATTTGGGTGCTGCAAAGAAAATCCTTGGCATGAGAATAACAAGAGACAAAAAAAATTGCAAATTGACATTGTCTCGGGGTGAGTACACAAAGAAGGTGTTGGAGAGGTTTAGAATGCAGAATGAAAAACTAGTTAGTACACCTTTGGCCATCCATTTCAAGTTAACTAAGGAAATGTGTCTCAAGACACAGAAAGAGATAGAATACATGTCCAAGGTCCCTTATTCATCAGCAGTTCGCAGCTTGATGTATGAAATGGTTTTTACAAGACCAGACATTGCACATGCAGTGGGAGTTGTGAGCAGGTATATGAACAATCGAGGTAAAGAACATTGGGAGGAAGTAAAGTGGATTCTTAGGTATTTGAGAGGTACTGTTACTCATGCATTATGTTTTGGAGGTTCAGACACTTTTCTACAGGGATATGTTGATTCAGATATGGCAGGTGATAAATATAGTAGGAGGAGCACCACAGGGTATGTTTTTACTATAGGTGGAACAATAGTAAATTGGATTTCGAAACTAGAAAAGGTTGTTGCACTTTCAACAATAGAGGCAGAGTATGTTGTTTCTACAGAGGCTAGTAAAGAGATGATTTGGTTACAAAGGTTTATGGAGGAATTGGGAAAGAAGAAGGAGAATAACAGGTTGTACTGTGACAGCGAGAGTGAAATTCATCTTGCAAAGAACTCAACCTTCCATTCGAAGACTAAGAATTTACAGTTGAGGTACCACTTCATACGATCCTCCTTGGAAGATGGACATTTGAAGTTGGAAAAGATACACACTAGCCAGAATCCTATAGACATGTTAACAAAGGGAGTAACCAGAGAGAAACTGAGTTCCTACTCAGTTTCAGTTGGTCTTCAAGAATGAAGATGAAGATGAGAAATTTTCCAGGTCCAATAAGGTTCAGAGTCCAGCATATACAACAGTGATGGAGTTTTTGAGATCAGTCTCCAAGTGGGATATTGTTGGTTGTGGAGCCTGATTATCTTCCTGATTCAGAGGTCCTTTCTTTCAGCCATGTTTATACCCCATGAAGACTTTACACCCCAGAAGTATGTACACTCTTCCACGCGGGGGAGTTTAGAGGGGGGGTACCCCCTCTGCGGGGTCTGGGGGCAGGCAGGCCCCTAGCGAGGGTTCATGGGTGAAGCCCCCGAAGGAAAATTTTCCTTATAAATGTATATTGTAATTTCATTGTAAATCTGGACCGTACATTATAAGGTCACAGATCTAACAGTAGAAATTATGTTAGGGTTTTTTTACCTAGAAGGCAATCCTCTATTATGAGGTAATTGTATTGCGGCTATGAAACATAACGAATATTGTATTCTAAGATGAGAGACTATGAGCGAAAGAAGATGAAGTTATAGAGGGTTTGTTGTAGATTGTATCCCTTCATATGTTGGATAATAATAAAGGAAAGACCTGGCAATTTCTCTGGTGGGTGTAGCCTACACTAGGTGAACCACGTAAATCTGTGTCTCTATTGTATTGTGTATCTTCTGTGTTTTGTTTCCTCATTTGTTTTATTTTATTGCTCCATGGTTCTATTTTTATAACAATGTGTTCACCGTATATTGATGGCTTAGAGGGATCTCAAAGGATCTGAGGATCGACAATCCTCGTTACTTCATAAATTTAGCCTTTGAGAGTTTTGGAGGTGCAACACCTTCGTTCTCCCAAAGCGGTGAACACCAGGATGACCTCGGAATAGATCAAATGGTATGAGGGTGTCCACGTAACCATAGAGATCTATGGCTCATTACTTTTGTTGAAGGGTCCCACTGTTGGGCCACTTTTATAGGGACACCTTTCATTCCAAATACACTCCGCGAATAATAAGTGACAACTATCTCAAGTCACCGACGTCCCCTTAAAATGCCACTAGGTCACCAAACCTACAAATTCCATCACTTTACACGTGGTCCCCCATGTGCTCTTGATGTGATACACACTTCCCCCCAATCGAATGGTCAAGAGGGATCCCGAAGGATCCTTAGATCCACGATCCACATTGCTTCGTGACTCTAGGCTTTAGGGGTTTTGATGTTACAACGCCCCTCTCCTCCCAAAGAGGTCAATGTTGGGCTGACTACATCATAGATCTGACAGATGGGTTAGTGTTCGGGCATACACAGATCTATAGCCCATATTAGCTTCAGGCTCTGGAACTTCGAAGGATTCGTCTCCTTTATGGAAATCACCCATAATTCAACGAACTCACGAATATTCAAGGATTCGAGGGGTTAACACCCGTGCTCCTTCTCCAAATCCAATGGTCATGACAAACCTTGGCTCCTCCCGAACGAATCTCTTTCGTTCATCTTTCAAACAATAAAAACATGTCTTTCGAGACTTAAATTTCAATATCCTTCTTGATCTTCATCAGCTCTGAAAGACTTAGGTGTTGACGCATGATTTGCACTCTTTCTCTTGAGCTTGAGACTTAGAAAAATCTCTCGTGCACCCCTCACACTCGTTCACCAACTCTATAACTTAAGAGGTTCTCAGTCTCTTCCCACCTTGCAGAGACTCTGTGCATACTTCCACTACCTCTCCTAGTCTTTGACAGACCCCCTTTTTCTAGGAGACCCAAAATTACTAGAAGTGTAGATGTGCATACGTGAAAGTGTGCCAAGGGTTGATGACCTCATAGTTCCATTGCTCTATCTTAAGCCACCACATGGCTTAGGCATGTATGAGTAAAAATCATGTTCTAACCATATAATTTCTTACTTTCCTAAATACACTATCAAGCAGAAATAAAAGGGACACAGTCTAGCCATCAAGAAAACATGTACATCCCTGAAAATTCACAGGATATCCAACTTTATTTTACAGTTACAGTTGAATTGCACAGGGTATGATAATTCTTATCTATTTCAAATTGCACCCAACTAACTGATTGTGGGTGTTTTCCTTTCCACCCAACCATAGGCTCAGAGGCATTCATTTGTAGCACTCTAGACATCCCCATGCCAAGCCATGATATAACTAGGGAATTTAAGCCAATTCTCAAATATCCTTTCTATGTCACAACTTCAGCTCAGGTCTTGTTCTCTACAAATTCTCATAGATCTCTTTCTTTCTCAGGGCCTCGACAAGGTTTATCAGATGCTCCCTCAGCATCAATCTAGCAGCCTTATACTCATTCTCAGCTGGAGATCTATGCATGTTCTCCTCTCTTCTCTATATATATTTTCATGCCTTGCATGGACACCCTTCCTTGGGAAGGTTCCCTTCCTATCCTGTTCCTTCTGTCATAAGGAAACTCAGGTCAGCATGTGTCTGCAGAACCCTGTGGTACTTCGAGATGACATTCTTTAGCTAGACCATGCTTCCATTCATGGGGTGGTTGATGGTTCAACCACCGCTATTTTCTTCACTAATTTATTACTATACTTGGGAACCAAAGGAGTTTTATCATCCTCATCAAAGGGAAAATTTGGGGTCATTTGACATAATGAACCCTCTCTATAGTTTTCCCATTCTTTCCTCTAGTGATATCATGGCCAGTACTTCAAGGATTCACCCCCACAGTCAATTATTGGAAATTCAAACAGTAATAAATTTACATTGTACCCGTGCCATAGCATGGTGATCATGATTAATGATAAATTACAAGCTGGGGGAAACAGGGGTGTTAAAAGAAAAAGACATAAAAAAATGGATATTTGTTTTTTTTACAGGACAATCAAATAAAAGGAAAACCAAGAAATCTAGAGACAACATGGCTCGGGGCTTATGTTGTCGAAGACGTTTGACCAATTGGAGTGATTCAACTTTGAACCTTGTTAGGGCATCCATTCAATAAATTAATTAATGGATCTCGTTTAAAAATGTATTTCAAATAGAAGGTGAGAAACCTGTTGGTGGGCATATGGGAATACACCTTCAACAATAAGGGAAATCTCGGTCTGAGGTTTTCTATGTAACCTAATCCATTTGTGATGACTCACCCTGATGGATTTTACGACCTTGTTGGCCGATAAAGGGATAAAATATAAACTATAAAAATAAAATAACTAATGAATTATCTACTATATACATTTATGTTCTATATATACAAAGTATACAAATGTACAGATTATAAGAGCTGTTTAAAAACCTTGGAAACCAAGTTTATAAAAGAGAACCAAATATCGGGCAAAATGTAAATAGATGTAAGATATATTACAAATCTACTTTTACCTTTGAAAAGAAAACAAAAGAGTGAAAGAAAATGATAATGTTTTGACTTAAATAAGCAAAGTATTTAAGCCTAAAGGTGAATCTACTTTCACAAAGAAAATACCAAATTAAATAATAAAAGAAGAAAAAACTACTAACCTAAAAGTGGCCAGTATTAAAAGAAAAACTATAGCTATGCCTTCCCATACCAAACTTCTCCTGCAACCTGTCCATTAAGAGAAATCTATAACAGACAGTTGTATAATTTTAATACTATGGAAATGCCAAGAGAAAGTCACTTCACTTTGACAATTCAGCTCGCATCCATAATACAGAAAGGAAAAATTTTGTATCACTAATATTAGGTGAGGATATAAATGACGATTTACAATAACAAATAAATTTTCATTGGATAAATAGATATGTACAAAATCAAAGTATATTAACAAATTCAATACACTTCAAGATCTGTATCAAAATGATAGAATCACCTGAGACTATCCAATTTGGAATCATGGATTATTAAAAGATTGAAAGAATTAATGTATAGATGATAATAATTAACCATGTATTGATAAAACATAATAAATCTAATTTTAATCAATTCATAATCAATTACTTTGGAGAATATGAAAGAGAATACCAAGATATTATAATGCAAGATGAACTCTTTAACTTGCAGGATGAAAGCCTTAGTTAAAGCATGATTATATATTCCTTAATAAAACATTCAGTCATCCATATCCAAAAATTTCCACCCCCTGATATCAAAGCTAACTAATCATTTAAACACCACAATGAACTAATTCTCATACCCATAGGATAGAGGTAAATCTTCAAAAAAATAGAGTGTTTTTAAAACTACATACTAATCTAAGTTTATAATAATCATATTTACAACAACTTATAAAAGTTTGTTATAACAATCATTAAAAAATATATTTTGAATTGTTTGAAATAGATCCTACATTTAAAATAGGAGTACTTCATGATTATTCATTCAGCAAACATCACACAATCATCTTGTCGTTCCTTTTTCTTTTTCTGAGACCTAAGAATAAAATTAAAATCACATTAAATAAATTAAGACAAGCTACGTAATCTTTGATTTTGTAGCTATTCTAAAAACAATGCAACAACTAATTCTTAACAAAAACAAATAAAACATAAATAAAAACATATATTAATATATCCAAATTAAACATTGGAAAATGAAGATTCATGCATATTTGATCCCATAATAACATTGGAATTTGTTGAATTTTTAATAATAATATCTCTCGATTTCCTGGGTTTCTCGTTTTCTAGAGGGACACTTTACTGCATTTCAAACCTTAACTCTTGATTATCTCTTTCAAGTTCCCTATTCTGCCTCATAACCTGGTTAAGGTGCATTTGCAAATAGGGGACGTCTGCGTAATATCTCTCGGCCCATGCTAAGAATTCGTGACAACATACATGTTCCAAATTCTGGAATGATTGTTGGTGATCTAAGTCCGATGGCTTTTCTTGAAGCAACTTAGCCTTTATATCAGCTTGAATTCTTGAAAATCCCTCACAATATTGGGGGAAGGAGGGAAAGTTAGAAACAAAGTCATACATGGGATGACTATTCTCCGCAGAGTCTGGGATTGTACTTTCAACAGAGTTTTGATCATCTATCATAATCATTTGAATGGGATCATTCCTTTGTTTGTGCCTATTCCTTATCATTCTGGACAGGATGCAGCCATTCCTTTTATTTTTAAACTCGAATTCACAGACCTCTTGCAAATGCCTAGCTTGTTTACCCTGTTCTTTTGCTTCTCAGTGATTGTTGGCTTCGTAGACTATGACTAATCAGAAACACTTAACGAATGATTTCTCAAATGACTAAGGATAGCCTCTAAAGGTTTCCTAGGCACAAACCAATGTCTTTTGGGCTCCATTCTAGCCATAGGAAAATCCTATGTGTTGGCATCGAGTGACATGATAGGGTCATTTCGAATCTGAATCTCAATTTGAAAATCATGAGGTGAATCCTTGGGAGCGAAAGGATCTTCGACACACTGGGTTTAATTGATGATGGGGTCAATTTTTTGGGGAAAGAATTCATTTCTTACCAAAAAACCCTCTCGATTGTCCACAGAGCTAACCAAATGAAATTCAGCCAAGATGTGAATTAGGTCGTGATGAAGAAAGTTGGTCTCAGGGTTAGGGCTTGGTCGTTGATAGAATTTAGACATTTTTTGCAGGCTTCTAATTAAGTAGAAAAACAAGTTTAAAAGATACCCCCAAAACACCATAAGAAACCATATTTGAAAATAGAAAACCAGGTCATATTTCCCTTCCCAAGTAATGAACTGCTTAATTGTCAACAATAGACTACGCAAACTAGTGTTAAATAGCTCTAATGACATACCCTTTATATGGTATTGTGACTTCTTGGACGCCAACAGAGACCGCCATGGAATATTGGTTACCTTCATATTTTTAAACCATTTTTCACCTTCCTGAGGAAGACTTGTTTCCTTATCAATGAATTCCTTAGTGACCTGTAACTGAACATCCCCAATTTTAGCTTTGGCGCCATCAAAAGTCCTGGAAAATACCATGTCTAGTTCTAAATTAAACCCATCAAATGACTGAATAAAACCTAACCGACCAACATGAGCAAGCCTACCCATCACCTCATCATGGGACAACAAGGTTTGTGGGACACTCAACTCTATCCTCACTACGGAAGCCATAGTTTTAACAAGGGTAAACCAGAAGACAAAGAAACAATTTTCATCAAGGGGGAAACGTTTTAATCACAACAGACCAAGCCTAGAAACAACGAAGGAGGTCGAATGAACATACCTGATGATAAACAAACACTTGAGGGTTTGAGGATGCTCTACCTTTATCTCCCACTCCAAACTCTAATTACCTCCTGTAGACTAGAGGACATAGAGGTTCGAAACTAACAAACCCATGTAACCTTTGCAACCTGCCACGAACTACTGACCCAATTTCGAGGACATTAACACCGCACAGAGTAATGATTCATGTGATAGCCAAAACGTCAATCTAGGTTAAGTAAACATGACTAAACATCATGTTGTGATATGACAATGGTAGGTGTTAAAAATGTTATGTCAAGACTGTTTAGAGAGGAAAAGTTTTAAATGAACCCTTTATAATTCATATCAATGATTTATCAATATTTTTATTCAAGGCTTTAGTTGAGGCTCGACATTCAAGTTCATCAATTGGATTAGATCAAACCCACACCTTTTAGAATTGATCTTAGTTTTTAGGAAGTGAGTCTTACTTATATTGTTTAACATAATTCATAAACCTTCCATTAAAAACATATGTCAAGGATCTTCTTATTCATACCTTATATTAGTTAAAGAAAACAAACAATAATCTTTAATCCATGCAAAGGGACACTATCACAAGAGTTTGATCAACAATTTGCATGAAAATAATCTTCAATTTCATTCTTTATAGTCATGAAATTGAAGACGGAAAATGATCAACTACTGACACAAACATATTCTCACGAAAATGATAAAAATTCAAACAAGATTGATTGGCACTAAACAATCACACCTTTGTACAAAATAAAATTATTCAATCTGATGCATATAGACATACAAGGAAGTGAGTATAATAAGTTATTTTGTATTTAAAATGATAATGAAAAACAAGATGCTAGTTGGGCAACATCACATAATGAAGACTAAAATCATCAGCTTGTCAGATATCCAAGTTTCCTCTAAGAGTTTCTTATTTGGTTTGTATAGAAATGATATTATCCCTGATGGCATATGATAAAATGGTGTAGCTATGATTCACAAACTGAGGGACAAAATTCTTTTAACTATTGAGATATGAAAGATGGTTTATCCCATGAGTCATGATAATTTATGAGTAGGAATTTGATACCACAGGCATGGCCACTGTTGCCAGTAGGCGTTTGTTGGAAATACTAGAACAACTGAGAGGGGGGGTGAATCAGTTGTTTATAAGCTTAAACAATTTTATGTCTTTTAAATAATTATCAAGATTTATTCATGTGTCATCAATCAATCATACAACATATGGACAGTAAGAGTAAAGATCATCAGTCACACATAAAATACACACAGAGATAGATTTTCACGAGGAAACCCATAAAGGGAGAAAACCTCTTCTTCTTCGAAATGATAGGCAGTCTTTTTCTGTTCTGT